>CM044549.2:17316830-17604330 GCA_024416835.2 Perccottus glenii
ATGTTGTTGATGGGATCTGGTTCTTAACTCAGGTTCCTCAGGTTCAGTCCCTGAGGAATCTGAAGCAGCCTGCTGGCAGTCAAAGTAAGCCTCTGTGTCAGAGAACTCCAAAGTAGGACTTTCTGCTTTGGCCTGCACAGGCATTGTGTCAAAAGTAGTGGAGGCCTCTTCATAAACAGGTGGGATACAGTACTCATCGTCTGAGGGTGATAACGCCTGCTCAGATTCAAATAAAGTTTCTCTGGTGTCAAATATATCCACTGGTGTCCCTGATTCTTGTGAATACAGTGAAGTGGTTCTTGGCTTGTCCTCATCGATAGATCTGTCAACTGTCTCTGGTATCAGTTCCTCAAAGCCAAAAAATCTTGATGAAACTGTGTCTGGTGCTACATGCTCAGATGAAGCATTATCAGTGTCTTCAACAGCAGCTGAGACTAGCACATCGACATCTTGAGAATAGGTGGAGTCTTTACAGGTCTTGTTGTCTTGTGTTTGAAAGATGTCAGCTGAATAATCCACACAGAGGCTGGGTAGACCATCCTCTGTTTTTATCTGACTGTCATCCATTTTGGAGAAAGACATCAAGGAACATATTTCAGAAGCATAGGCATAGGTTTTTCTTGGCTGAAATATGTCCAAAGGTTGTTCTTCAGAAATATTCTGCCCATGTTTTGCAAGGAACTTTTCATTTTGGCCACTGCCCAGGTCAGGTAAGCCTACATCAGGTTTATCTTGATTAGAAGTCTCAACATTCTCAGAGCCTTGTGGGAAAAGATCATAATACTGTTTGTGATCCACATCGGGGCTTTCATCACAGTAGTCTCTCTGGGGTAAATTCGGGGTGAGCTGGTCAGGCTGATGCAAAAAACTTTGTGCTGGGTTAGACTCTGTGGATACGCTGACTGGAAAAGCTGAAGTGACCAAAGAGTCTTGAGTCTCTGAGCAGAGTTTAGCTGAGTCTGAGTCTTCTTTTTGTTTGGAGAATGGCATTGTATTGGCCCCTGTTTGAACTTCAGTCTCATTCCAGTTACCTAAAAGCTGCGATTGCGTTTTTATAATGGATACTGTGTTTGTGTGACATAATTGAACATTTGTCTGTGATGAAGTTTCTGAAAGATTTGTCGGGGAGGAGGCTGTTGGTATCTGCAAGAAAGGAATAATACATGGAACAGTAGATAATTCAAGTAAATGTTATTGTTCTTTGCTGAAAATGAAGCATGCATTTTTCATGGAGAAGTTGTGAATCATGAAATGAGAAACACAGGAAAATTCATTTGTGTCCATTCTAAAATTAATACATTTCTAACATTTAATTAGTTGTTGTTGTAAATTCCAATACTAGAAGGGCACAAATGGACTTTCAAAATTGTTTGAGATATAAAACTGAACATGCATAAGCTTTGCATTGGTTCATTGAATTATTGCTATCCTATTGTTGGTAATAGCAAACATTTTCTTTTGTCATTTTTTAATTTATTGTGACTAGCCTATATAAAAGATATTTTACACTCCAACAATATATATATATTTATATATTTACCTGCACTACATTAAACAAATAAAGAAGTTTGCTACATTAAATACACATCACATTTAAGGCTTTGGAGCTGTAAAACACATTTTCATTATTCATTCATTTTAAACATTTTATGGTAAAATTCTTGAAGCAAATACTTGCACAATATATAAATAAGGCATAGGCAAACTATGCTACTTATAAGTTTGAGGATGATGAACATTCACAAGGTACAATTGTTAGTGTACCACAACCATCAAAAGAATTAGGCTTTCTATTAGTTGTGCTTTACTAAAAGGCCATTCAGTTCTTCTTGCAAACATGCCGCACTGTGGCTTTATAGCAACTATTAGTGACTACTGATTATTTCTAGCAGTGACACTGCATTCTTTTGTGTTGTCTTACCAACACCAGGGAGGGCACTTTTGCTTTTATCCTCACTCCTTGATTTTCTTCTTATGTTTTTTTCCATGACAAATCATAGGTCTCATTATTATTCACAACACAGAATCTATTAGATTAAATTATTGCAAAAACTGTCCTTTGAATTTCTTCTTGATGGACCATCCGAGAAGCTGTTGTTCTACAGATGGCGTGTGACTCAACTATATCTAAAGCTGGCTAAAAATGGTGGTGTTACACGTTTAAAAGCTAAATGAACAACTACAAAATTATTGAGGGAAATCCTGTTTTGGTGAAGTGATAGGTGTTTTAAAATGGCAAGGCATGTCTGAGCAATGAGGGTGCTGGGTTAATACCTTTTTAAAACATAACTTACCATTAAAAAGTGGGTCATACACATGTGCTATCAATCTCCGAGTCAGAGATTTATATACATGTCTATTGAAAACTATTGTATGACAAGGTCCTAGCTCTAATAAATGTTGTTTGACATCACAATAATCATTAGAATGAGAATCAGAGAAAGATGTTGTGCTCTCTGTTGTTAAAGACAATGATTGATGATCACTCTCAAAAATGCCTGACTTTTGTGGGGAAGACTGGTTGTCTGAAAAACCCAAACAAGTTTCACAAGTGAAATGATGAGTTGGAGAGTCTGGGGACAAAGCTGTGAACTCATCGACAGAGAAATGTGATTCAGGAGAAACTGATCTCTGGTTAGAGCATAGGCTATTAGGATACAAAACATTTTTGCCAATTTCTGAATTGATAGCAGATGGTTGCAATTTGGGTTTGTCACAAGACAAATATGCCACTTCTGAAGTAAAAACAAATTTGTCAGATGTCAGAGTGTTCTGGGGAACAGGTGAATCTGAAGAGCAAACTGGAATTTTACAATTTTCAGAGTACTGAAAGAAAAAGTTACAGTGTTGGCTTTTTATCTGTCCAAATAGACTGGGCTCATGGGAATATTGTTCAACTGAGACCACGGATTCAGGGGAAGACATTCTACAGTCTAACCAGTTCTGAAGGAGTGAAAAGTCAGAAGACAAAGATTCTGGGGACAATGACCTGCACGCAAATATCCCATCAAGTTTGAGGTCTGATGAATCTGACTGCGGTGATTGGGCTCGAGCCTCCTCAAACAGATTTTCAAGACAGAAACCAGTTCCATCCCAATCTGAAATTGTAGATACTGGTGTGCAAGACCTGTGCCCTGATAAGTCATGATCTTGATCAAACCTGAACTGGGGAACAGGTGAGTCAGGAGAGAGGGACCTACATTCATTTTGAGATGCAGCTGACTCGAGAGATGCAGGTCTATAGTCATTTAAGTCATCATTACCAAAGTTAAAAGACTCATTGAATGGCAACATAGGATTGACTAATTCCATGGACACCTGTTTGCTATCCAGTAGGTTGACAGAATCTTTAACATGAGTAATGCCTCGCACAACATCTGCATATGTTAGTGTTCTTGAAGGTAAAAATGCACTGGCTGACTAGCATTATCTTCTAATGTAAAAGATCCTGGTCTGTATTGGTTAAATTGGTACTCCAAACCAAATGTTATACCATCAGTTTCTGACAACATTGAATGAGCTGAAAATGCTATACCTTCAAAGTATTGTAAGAAATAGTCACAGTGTTGACCCATCATTTGACCAAATGTCAGTTGAGGTTTAGAAATTAATTGTTCAACAGAGGCCACGGACTCTGGGAAAGAAGCTCTGAAATGTAGAGACCAGTCCCGGAGGAGCGAATACTCAAAGTCGGAAGACAAAGATTCTGGGGACAATGGTCTACACCCAAATAACCTGTCAAAATTGAGATCTGATGAATCCGAGTGCAGTGATTGAGCTTGAGTCTCTTCAAACAGATTTTCAGGTAAACAATCAGTGCCTTCCCAATCTGAAATTCTGGATGCTGGTGTGCAGGACCTGTGCCTTGATAAGTCATGATGTTGGACATTATGTTCAAATTTGAACTGGGGAACAGGTGAGTCAGGAGAGAGGAGCCCACATTCATTTTGAGGTCCAGCTGAATCAGGAGATGCTTGTCCATAATCACTGGTCAAGTCATCATCACCAAAGTAAAAAGACTCTTTGAATGGCAACATAGGATTGATTAATTCCATGGACACCTGTTTGCTATCCAGTAGATTGACAGAATCTTTAACATGAGTAATGCCTCGCACAACATCTGCATATGTTATTTGTCTTGTAGGGACCATTGGTCTGTCTGAGTAGACCTTGCTGGTGCTAAGACTAGCATTATCTTCTAAAGTAAAGGAATCTGGGGATACTGGTCTGTTTAAGTCAAATAAGCCCTCCAAACCATATGTGAAATCTTCAGAATCACACAGCAATGAAAGAGCTGATAATGCTATACCCTCAAAGTATTGTAAGAAATATTTGCAGTGTTGAGCCATCATTTGACCAAATGAATGTTGAGGTTTAAAAGAATATCGTTCAACTGAGGCCACGGACTCTGGGGAAGAAGCTCTGAAATTTAGAAAGCAGTCCTGGAGGAGCGAATAGTCAAAGTTGGAAGACAAAGATTCTGGAGACAATAAACGGCATTCAAATATTCCATAAAGTTCAAGATCTGATGAATCTGATTGGGGTGATTGAGCTCGAGCCTCTTCAAACAGATTTTCAAGACAGAAACCAGTTCCATCCCAATCTGAAATTGTAGATACTGGTGTGCAGACCTGTGCCCTGATAAGTCATGATGTTGGACATTATGTTCAAATTTGAACTGGGGAACAGGTGAGTCAGGAGAGAAGGACCTACATTCATTTTGAGATGTAGCTGAATTGGGAGATGCAGGTCTATATTCACTCAAGTCATCATTACCAAAGTTAAAAGACTCTTTGAATGGCAACATAGGATTGATTAATTCCATGGACACCTGTTTGCTATCCAGTAGGTTGACAGAATCTTTAACATGAGTAATGCCTCGCACAACATCTGCATATGTTTGTGTTCTTGCAGGGACCATTGGTCTGTCTGAGTAGACCTTGCTGGTGCTAAGACTAGCACTATCGTCTAAAGTAAAGGAACCTGGGTATACTGGTCTGTTTAAGTCAAATAGGCCCTCCAAACCATATGTGAAATCTTCAGAATCACACAGCAATGAAAGAGCCGATAACGGTCTACCCTCAGAGTATTGTAAGAAATATTTGCAGTGTTGAGCCATCATTTGACCAAATGAATGTTGAGGTTTAAAAGAATATCGTTCAACTGAGGCCACGGACTCTGGGGAAGAAGCTCTGAAATTTAGAAAGCAGTCCTGGAGGAGCGAATAGTCAAAGTTGGAAGACAAAGATTCTGGAGACAATAAACGGCATTCAAATATTCCATAAAGTTCAAGATCTGATGAATCTGATTGGGGTGATTGGGCTCAAGCCTCTTCAAACAGATTTTCAAGACAGAAACCAGTTCCATCCCAATCTGAAATTGTAGATACTGGTGTGCAAGACCTGTGCCCTGATAAGTTATAATGTTGGGTATCATGATCAAATCTGAACTGGGGAACAGGTGAGTCAGGAGAGAAGGACCTACATTCATTTTGAGATGTAGCTGAATTGGGAGATGCAGGTCTATATTCACTCATCAAGTCATCATTACCAAAGTTAAAAGACTCTTTGAATGGCAACATAGGATTGACTAATTCCATGGACACCTGTTTGCTATCCAGTAGGTTGACAGAATCTTTAACATGAGTAATGCCTCGCACAACATCTGCATATGTTTGTGTTCTTGCAGGGAACATTGCTCTGGTTGAGAAGATCTCTCTCGTGCTAAGACTAGCACTATCGTCTAAAGTAAAGGAACCTGGTCCATTTTTGTTAAATTGGTCCTCTAAACCATATGTTATACCATCAGTATCTGACAGCATTGAATGTGCTGATAATGAACTATCTTCAGAGTATTGTAAGAAATAGTCACAGTGTTGACCCATCATTTGACCAAATGTCAGTTGAGGTACAGAAACATATGTTTCAACTGAGCCGATGGATTCTGGGGAAGATGCTCTAAAGTCAAACAAGCAGTCCTGGAGAAGCGAATAGTCAAAGTCGGAAGACAAAGATTCTGGGGACAATGACCTGCACCCAAATATCTTATCAAGTTCAAGATCTGATGAATCTGACTGCAGTGATTGAGCTAGACTCTCTTCAAATAGATTTTCATAGAAAAAATCAGTGCCTTTCCAATCTGAAATTCTGGATGGTAGTGTGCAAGAACTGTGCCCTGATAAGTTATAAAGTTGGATATTATGTTCAAATCTGAACTGGGGAACAGGTGAGTCAGGAGACAGAGACCTACATTCATTTTGAGATGCAGCTGAATTGGGAGATGCAGGTCTATATCCACTCATCATGTCATCATTACCAAAGTTAAAAGACTGAGTTAATGGCAACATAGGATTGACTAATTCCATGGACACCTGTTTGCTATCCAGTAGGTTGACAGAATCTTTAACATGAGTAATGTCTGGCACGACATCTGCATATGTTAGTGTTCTTGCAGGGAACTTTGCTCTGGTTGAATATACTTCTCTCGTGCTAAGACTAGCATTATCTTCTAATAGAAAGGGATCTGGTCCGTTTTTGTTAAACTGATCCTCCAAACCATATGTAATATCATCAGTATCTGACAGCATTGAATGTGCTGATAATGAACTACCTTCAAAGTATTGTAAGAAATAGTCACAGTGTTGACCCATCATTTGACCAAATGTCAGTTGAGGGTTAGAAACATATGTTTCAACTGAGATCATGGATTCTGGGGAAGATGCTCTGAAGTAAAAAAAAACGTCCTGGAGAAGGGAACAGTCAGAGTCAAAAGACAAATATTCAGGGGACAATGGTTTTGTTTTTGAAGATGCTTGTGATTTTTTTCTTTCATTCTCCAATGTACTGTTATCTTCTGGTGACAACATTTGACACTGAAAGTTTAAAACATATTTTGACCTTTTAATTAATGTGAACACTTGAGGTCTAAATGATTTTTCATTGACAGATGAGTTAGTAAATGATTGGGGAGGCTGATGCCAATTATTATGACAGGATTGAATGTACTTACTTTGTGTTGAAACTGTGTTAGGTCCTAAATCCAGTGGTTTGTCTTCTGTTAAAAGTGTAGAAAGTGATGATTCCTGTTGTAAATCATGAAATGCTAATTTGTCAGTCAAACTATCTTGAACTGAATTTGATGGATGTGACTGGGGAACACAGTGTCCTAATGAGTTATCTTTGTGTGACCTCACTATTTTATTTGGATCTTCAAATATTTCGCAGTTTGTGACCGGTCCTTTAGCCAGGAATGATTTTAAAGGGTCTTGAACTAATTTATGCCATCCATTATTTTGAAACAATTGCTCTGATGTCTCTAGTGGTGTTAAATCATCAGACAGTGGGGGGTTCATTTTAGAAAACCAGTAATCTAAATATGACTGAGTTTCTCCGCTGCCTGGGCACTGGAAATCAGTTGACTTTGCTGTACTTTATAGTTTATTTGTACAGACCAAATTGTCAGTGCTATTAACAGATTTTTGACCATTTTTATTTGAATATAACTGCTCCGTTGGAACAACAGACACTGGTGTGTAAAAATTTAAGGACCGTACAGGTAAGGGTGGATTCCCACCAGAATATAACAAATAATAATCACATGTTTGACCCCGAAGTTCAGCACGGGTTGGTTCAGAGAGCACAATTTCAAGAAATGAGAAACTGCACTGTGAAGTTTGAGAATCTGGTGAGCAAGGTCTGCATTGTACATCAGATGCTCTTCTTTTAGAAGTAAAACTATGCAAAAATGTATCTTGTTTACTATTAATGTTGACAGTGTCTGTAATAAATGGCTCAGACATCCTTTCAAAGCTAACACCTTCAAAATTAAGTGAAACCAAGCAACAAGGCTTCTCAGGCGCTAAGGACCCTAATATCTCAGTGCTGTTCTGTCCATCCCCATATTATGGTCCAGATTTGGTGTCACCAACTTTGACACAAACATTGTCTGAGATTGCAGAACAGAAATCAGTTGAGTCACATGCCATCCATGCAGGTTTTTTTTGAGGCCTTATGGTTTGTTGAGTGGCTTCATTATACTCCACTACATATGGAGGTGTAGAAAGTATTAGTTCTGATGTGTGGACATCATTCTCATCATCAATAAAAGCCAGGTTTTCTAAATATCCAGGTTGATAATCTTGAGACTCTATGTTTTCTTCTTCTGAATTTAATAAATTGAAAACCATTCCCAAACTTGAGGTCTGTGTTACTATGTTATAATCATACTGTCTTAGGAATAGATCACAAACATCAGACTTCTGAGTTGCCATGGGCTTTGTTTCTACATATGTGTCATCTTCAGTCACAGCCAAGGGTGCTTGCTGGTCCACTGAATGTGTGGCATCTGCATTTTCAAGCTGTACTGTATACTTAAAGTCATTACAAACCTCAGTGAAGTCACACTCAGCCTGGTCTGACTCTGAAAGGCTTAAACCAAAGTCTTTAATGGTTACAGCTGATGGTAAAGTCACAACATTATGTGTCTGGCCTTGTTCCTCTGCAACACCACAATCTTCCAAGGTCTGTTCCACAGTTAAGTTGTCATTTTGGCTGTGATACAGAGTACCTCTTGTGGCCTCCACAGTTTCACAATGTGTGTCTCTGACTTTGTACTTGGGATCATTTGCCATTTGGTTTTCCACTTCTGCTTCTTTCAAAGTAGGAAGTGTACTTACTTGCTCATCTTCTCTGACATAACTTGTTGGTTCTTGTGTATTTAAATCATCTGGGTTCCATTGGTTGGGATTAAATTCCCTGCAAAAGAAAAAAATATATCTTTGTATTGTAGAAAAGGTCCAAATGCATAGCCATGGTGCATATAAGATCAGTAAAAAATATTTACTGTGGAATCTCAAGCTCCTCTAATAGATCATGAATGCTTTCTGAATGAGTGTGTTCGGTAGGCTCTGCCCAGGAAGGAATATCAAGCAAGGATGCAACTGAAAGGTCCTCTTCAGAAACAGCTGGTGGGGGTCTACGGTCTCCACCCTCAACCCTTCTTACAACTCTAGGGCTATCTACATCCTCTTGCACTGAGGACAGGGCTACAGACACTGACAAACAGATACATGATGAGTCAAAGAACAATGCAATATTAATAATTTATGTTAAAATGTGTGTGCTACCACACCTTCACTGTGATCAAGTGTCTTCTCAATCTCTGCATATGTCCTTGATGTTTGCTCAATCACCGACTTGTTCATCTGAGTTTCAATAAGATGGACAATATCCATGCGGTTGATCTTTGTTAGTCTTTTGACCAGACAGTCTTCTATAAATATATAAAAACAATGACAATTCAAAGTCAAATAAATAAATATATATATACAGTATATACTGTATATATTAAAAAAAAAAGTATTTACTGACAATGCTTGACAATGGCAAATCTATGACATACCTGAGGCATGTTTTCCTTCCTGTTCAACCCAACGTTGCAGCAAGGCATGGCTCTGCTCTTGGAGTGAATTAGGGTTTTCTGTTCGTATTAGCTGAATGTCATCCTCACTGAATTCAAGTTCTCTTGCTAGCTCTGGATGATGAATAAATATTTAATGATGAAAAAGTCTTATAATCTCTCTTTCACCAAAAAACCTTCACATCATTTAAAGTCTTACCAGCCCAGCTGAAGCCAAGAAGATCTGCAATGATTGCCAATGTCTCCTCTTTCCTATCAGCATCATCCTGCCAATCCACTAAAAATGACACCATAAGAATATAATAATAACAATAATGTCAAGGTATAGCATTATATTTTAGGTCTGAAATCGAAACATTGGTAATAATCATTTAATATTCCATAGCTTAGTAGGTCAGGTTTCTGTAATATTGGCAGCAGTATCTGTGGTGGAAAGGTTTAGGGTTTGGATGCAGGAGATTGGAGTTCAAATTCCAGCTACAGTCTATCTGTGCAAGTCCCAAGCCAGGGGAAATGGAACGAGTGGCATCAATCAGGAAGGGCATCCGGCGTAAAAACAAGCTACCCATGCCAACTACTTTGCTGTGACACTCCCGGATGGGGATAAGCTGAAAGGCACTTACAGCTGTGCTCATAGGTTTACAGAAGTTTACATACCCTGGAAGAAATTGGTGATTTTTTGGCCATTTTTCAGAGAAAATCAATTTTAACAAAAAAAAACAACCTAAATTTTTTACTCATAGTTAGTGGTTGGGTGAAGCCATTTATTTTCAAACAATTGTGTTCACTCGTTTTGAATCCAAATAACAACAGAAACTACCCAAATGACCCTGATCAAAAGTTTCCATTCCCCACTTCTTAATACCGTGTGATGCCACCTTTAACATCAATGACAGGTTGAAGTCTTTTGTGGTAGTTGTGGATGAGGCTCTTTATTTTCTCAGATGGTAAAACTGCCCATTCTACCTGGCAAAACGCCTACAGTTCTGTCTTGCATGAACTGCACATTTGAGATCTCACCAGAGTGGCTCAATGATATTGAGGTCAGGAGACTGAGATGGCCAGTCCAGAACCTTCACTTTATGCTGCTGTAGCCAATGCCAGGTCGACCTGGCCTTGTGCTTTGGATCGTGTCATGTTGAAACGTCCAAGTAAGTCCCATGCACAGCTTCTGAGTGCAAATTTTTCTCCAGTATTTTCTGATAACATGCTGCATTCATCTTTTCCTATGCCTTTGTAGGCATCCCCAAAACGTCAGGGATCCACCTCTTCTGACTCCTCCTGACTCTTCTCCAAATTTAATGTTTATGGTTGTGGCCAAAAAGTTAAATTTTTGTCTCTTCACTCCAAATGACTTTGTTTCAGACGTTTTGAGGCTTTTTTTTTTTTGCATTCCAAACAATTTTTCTGGATGTGGATTGAATTTTTGTTGGCCTACCTGACCTTGGATTGGTTTTCAACAGTCAATCCCTCATTTTCCACTTCTTAATTAGACTTTGGATATCTTTTTATATCCCTTTCCTGGATAAGTTACCTTTTCTAGTAGATCCTTTGACAATTCTTTTGCTTTCCCCATGACTCAGAAAACAGAAAGGTCAGTGCAGCACTGGATAAGAGATGCAAGAGTCTGTCAGGAGCCCACAAACGCACTGACTTTTTATTCACACTGATTACAAGCAAACAGATCACCGGTGAGGATGGTTACAATTAATGGCTTCACCCAGCCACTTTCGTTTTATCATTCATATTCTCAAAAAAATGGCCAAAAATCACAAATTCTGCCAGGGTAAGTAAACTTATGAGCACAACTGTACTTAGTATGCAGGCAAAGAAAACGATGAGGCAACATGTTTTAGATACACAATTTGCTAACATGGTTGTGTCAGCAGTGAGCTTGATGTCCATGCTAAGGCTATATTAGTAAAACAAAAAGGTGTTAGAGTAGAGAAAAAACTTTAGCCTATTAGTGGTATACTGCATCAAGTTGTTAGAGGGTATTAAACTTCCAGAAGGTGGCCATTTAATCTTGAGATAGCACACAAAATTACAAATAGCCAAAAATCAAAATCAAAATAACAGAAACAGACAGATGACACATACAGTACACAGCCCACAATACAGATAGACATGACAGCAACACAGAAGAAAAAAAACCATGAACATCAAGATAAGAGATAGACAAGAGACAATGTAGCCCTAACCATACCTGGCATACATTCTGGAGTTTGGTCATCGGTGATTCTCTCCATCTGAGTTTCTATAGTGTCATCCCATGTTGGCCAAGATTCAAACACATCCTCTTTCTCAAATGATGGCATGATAGCCAGTAAAGGCTGGGCATCTGAATCTGATCTCTGTGAGGCTGGGATGTCATAGGTGAAGATGACAGAATCTGGACTCCTCTGAATAGTGCTGCTTGAATCCAAAGAACACCTAACGGATGAATCTGTAGTCTCAGAAAGTAGAATTTCTTTTGTAACATTAAATGAGGAAGAGTGGACTTGAGCTAGAGGTTTCTGACTTGTAATGACAGTTGGTTGAGGAATGGAGGAGTCACTTTTCAGGGCAGATTTACTGCTTTCAGAATAACTCCTACTGTTTTTATTAAAAGCTCTACTTCTGTCACCCTTGGCCTCTGATAAAGTTCTGTGTTTTAGGACAGTGTTTTCTTGAGACAGATCATCTTCTTTGGATTGCTTGCTTTTGAATTCCAAAGATAGCAGTGAATCTTCTTGATGAGCTTTGTTCCCAGGATGTGCAGATGAAAAGGGCAACTCAATGACTGAGCACAGGTCTTCATCACCATCTTCATCTTCATCAGATGAATCTGAAGAAACAGGGCTCTGTTCTGAATGCATCAAACGAGATTGTATATCTGATTGAAGATCAGCAATAGTAGAGTCAAGATTGAGACCAAGATTTTCTTCATCTCGTTGACTGTTAGCTAGAGTCTCCAAAACTGTAGGTGCACCAAGCTTAACGTCTATAGAGCTGCCAGGTTTAGCTGTGCAGGGTGATTTCTGTGACTTGTCAGTTGAGGGTTTTACAAAAGTTCTGGGATTGGGGGTTGGGATTTGATTATTACCATCTGGATCCATGGATAAAATAACTTTTATATCCTCTACATGTTCCATTGTCTCTTCAACTGGTTGCTCTATTTGGAAAATCTCACAGCTTGCCACTTCTTCATTTGTGCTTCTGCTGGTCATATCAATGGCTCCACCTCTTGTCATTTCAAATAGTTTCCCCTCCTGAAACTGAAACGGATCTGTTTCAGCACATTTATCGCTTTGCATTTTCTCTATTTGATCTGTGGTTGTAGCAAAAGGCTCAGTAAATTCATATTGTGACAGGGTGACAACATCACACTTAATACTGGTTTCTTGGTTAGTACTGGTGTTGATTTCTGTTGCATATTCTTGACCATGTTGAGGAGAAGGTTGATTAAGATCAACCTGATCTGTTCTCTCTGACAGTACATTTGCACCTATAGAGTTCTCTTTACACATTCTTGACTCTTGTTCCATTTCTTCAAATGTTTTAATCCTTGCAGCTATTTTAAACATCTCCTCCTCCGGGGTTAATTGTTTATTTGTGGCATGATCACCTTCACTATCTATTTTTCCATAAGAGTCCTCTGCAGCTGGCACATAAAGATTCTTTGAGTCATATAGTTTGGCTTTAGGGCTGTCATCAGTTACTTCACTTTCAGCTTGGTCAATTTCATCACTGTAAATAGTTTTGTCAAAACCATAACAAACTTTTAGCTGGGAGGCATAATCTTCGTACACAGCTGACTTTGGCAGCACCTCTTGTTCAGTGTCAGTAGGGCTTCCCTCAAGAGAGTCTGGACAAGGTGAGTCCTTGGTAGGGCTTGGATCAATAGAATCGGGAGATTTCTTTGAAGATCTATCCTCCATTAAAGGACTTGCCTCTAATGAGTCCTGTTGACAGCACTCACTAACTTCATTGAAATCAACAGAATATAGCATCTCCAGATTGTCTGGTCTCTGTGGCCTTTTTGGGCTACTCTGCAGTTGCTCGTATTCATATTTATTGACATCTGACTGATGATCAATAATTTTACTCACATTATTGTGGGCAGAGTTGCTTTCTAATGCATATGACCTTGTATTGTCCACTACAATGCCCTGAAATGAATTATTTGTGGTGAGTTCATCATTTGTGTAGTCAGTGTCCACACTATCTACAGTTGCCTCTTCTTGTGAAATTGGTTTATCAACTAGCGATACGCTCATAGATTCTTCTGGGACATCTTTGGTCAATATAACTTGTTGAAAACTTTCATGAATTACTTCTTCCGTTTGGTGGGGTTGAATATCTGTTATGTTTTCTTTTACGTAGAGATCTAAGTCACTACCGAGCAATGAAATCAAACCTGACATATCATGTGATGATTTATACTTCAGTGACTTTGTCTTTCTTTCAATTTGGACTTCTTTGAGTTGTGTTTCCATCACATGACTTGATGATTCATTGAACTCAACAATCTGCTCAGGTCCAACTATCTCCACACTGATCTTATCCTCTAGGTCCCTTCTCTTCACAATGCCCTGTATATGGCTCTCATTAGCAAGATCCTCATCTGGATGATTTGGTATTTTCCCTGGATTTTCTTTGAAATATTGTTCTAAGTCACTGCTAAGAAGAGAAATAATGCCTGACATATCTTTTTTTAGGGTATGCTTTCCCAACTTTGTTTTTTGTTTTATTTGAACCTCTTGAAATGGTGTCTCCTGCACAGAACTTGGCAACAATTCTTCTAAATGTTCTTTTGAATGTTCCCATGTCTTATCCTCCAGTTGGTTACTGGTAACTATACTTTGTTCATAGACTAGGTCCTCTACTTCCCTTGTTTTGAGTAAATGTTTTTCTTCAAACTCAGTCTGTTCAGACTTTGTGAGCTCTATTTCTTGTGTTGTGGTATGCATTAATATGCCTTCATTTACATATTTTCCTTTTGCCAGAATAATTGATTTGTCTTCGAAAATATTTTCATCCAACGGTTGACCTACCACTTGAATAGCTGTAAGACTTTGACAAGCGTCAAGACCTTGACTAGCTTCAAAACCTTGACTAGCATCAAGACCTTGACTTGTTTCAAGGCCTTGGTTTAAATCTTGACCAAGAAGTGACAGCTTGTCTGAAGAATGTTGGTGTGACTTTCTTGTTGCAATGACATCATTTCCTATTTGATCTTGTCTTTCCAAACTGGTTGTGGTTGTTACTTCTTCACAAGAGGATTTCTGGCTTTTGGCTTGTTCAAATATCTCTTGGTCCACTTCCCCTTCTGATGGACTTCTGACCAGTGGTTTATCTTTGAGGAACTGATCCAGGCCTTTGGTTAGTAGTGATGCCATCCCTGACATTCCAGTGTCCGTTGTAAGTGTATCGTCTGAAATATCCTTCTCTAGACATTCTTCTTCAGGAGTGTATTTTTCAGGCAAATGTAATTTAACCCCAGCATGGTCACTTTTCTTGGTTGTTTCACCAGACAATTCCTGTTCATTGTTATCAAAGGCAACTGTGAAACTTTCTTGAACATTATCCTTTATTAAAACAATTTGTTCAAATTTCTCCTGAACAAAATCTTTGTCTTCCTGTAGTTGGGTTGGTACATGTTGTAGACACTCATCCAATTCTTTGTCCATTAAAGATACCAATCCTGACATATCCTTTACTGTTATGGACGTCTCAGCTGATGAGGACCTGTCAATGAGAACCTCTTGAAATTCTGGTTCCACAATTTTGATTTCTGCCTTTTCAGTGCAGGTGATTTTTAGTTTTTTCTTGGTTTCTTCAATAGCTTTTTCTTCATTTGAAAGTGTGATATTTGTTTCTTTTCTACTTGTAGAGTAACTTAGCATTTCATTAGTAATCTGATCTGTTACAAACAATTGATCATAATTGTCACTCTCTCCAGAATAAGAATCTATATCTTCATCCAGTATTTCTGTCTCTGTTTCATACGCCCCCGCTTTGTTCTGGTTTTGTTGATGGAGGTTTGAACATGTGGTACTCACAATTATCTTCCAATTCAGCCTTTATGTCTGCACTGAAATCCTCAGAAGTTTGTTTGTAGACTAGATCCTCTCCTTCCCTTGCTATGAATGTACTTTTTCCTTCAAACTCAGTCTGTTCAGACTTTGTGAGCTCTGTTTCTTTTGTTGTGGTGTGCATTAATATGCCTTCATTTGCATCTTTTCCTTTTGCCAGAATAATTGTTTTATCCTTGACAATATTTTCATTCAACTGTTGACCTACCACTTGACTAGCATCAAGACCTTGACTAGCTTCCAAACCTTGACTAGCTTCAAAACCTTGACTAGCTTCCAAACCTTGACTAGCTTCAAAACCTTGACCAGCGTCAAGACCTTGGTTTAATTCTTGACCAAGAAGTGACAGCTTGTCTGAAGAATGTTGGTGTGACTTTCTTGTTGCAATGACATCATTTCCTATTTGATCTTGTCTTTCCAAACTGGTTGTGGTTGTTACTTCTTCACAAGGGGATTTCTGTCTTTTGGCTTGTTCAAATATCTCTTGGTCCACTTCCCCTTCTGATGGACTTCTGACCAGTGGTTTATCTTTGAGGAACTGATCCAGGCCTTTGGTTAGTAGTGATGCCATCCCTGACATGCCAGTGTCCGTTGTAAGTGTATTGTCTGAAATATCCTTCTCTAGACATTCTTCTTCTGGAGTGTATTTTTCAGTCAGATGTAATTCAACCCCAGCACGGTCACATTTCTTGGTTGTTTCACCAGACAATCCCTGCTCATTGTTATCAAAGGCAACTGTAAAACTTTCTACATCATTATCCTTTATTAAAATCATTTGCTCAAATTTCTCCTGAACAAAATCTTTGTCTTCCTGTAGTTGGGTTGGTACATGTTGTAGACACTCATCCAATTCTTTATCCATTAAAGATACCAATCCTGACATATCCTTTACTCTTATGGACGTCTCAGCTGATGAGGACCTGTCAATGAGAACCTCTTGAAATTCTGGTTCCACAATTTTGATTTCTGGCTTTTCAGTGCAGGTGATTTTTAGTTTTTTCGTGGTTTCTTCAATAGCTTTGTCTTCATTTGAAAGTGGGATATTTGTTTCTTTTCTACTTGTAGAGTAACTTAGCATTTCATTAGTAATCTGATCTGTTACAAATGATTGATCATAATTGTCACTCTCTCCAGAATAAGAATCTATATCTTCAGCCAGTATTTCTGTGTCAGGTACCTCCGGCTGGTAATGTACGTCAGGTTTTGTTGATGGAGGTTTGAACATGTGGTACTCACGATTATCTTCCAATTCAGCCTTTATGTCTGCACTGAAATCCTCAGAAGTTTGTTTGTAGACTAGATCCTCTCCTTCCCTTGCTATGAATGTACTTTTTTCTTCAAACTCAGTCTGTTCAGACTTTGTGAGCTCTGTTTCTTTTGTTGTGGTGTGCATTAATATGCCTTCATTTGCATCTTTTCCTTTTGCCAGAATAATTGTTTTATCCTTGACAATATTTTCATTCAACTGTTGACCTACCACTTGACTAGCATCAAGACCTTGAGCTTTAACTCGCTCTTCGTCAGTTTTTAAAACCTTGACTAGCTTCCAAACCTTGACTAGCTTCAAAACCTTGACTAGCGTCAAGACCTTGGTTTAATTCTTGACCAAGAAGTGACAGCTTGTCTGAAGAATGTTGGTGTGACTTTCTTGTTGCAATGACATTTCCTATTTGATCTTGTCTTTCCAAACTGGTTGTGGTTGTTACATGAAAGCCGCAACACTAAAAACAACGTTCAAATATCTCTTGGTCCACTTCCCTTCTGATGGACTTCTGACCAGTGGTTTATCTTTGAGGAACTGATCCAGGCCTTTGGTTAGTAGTGATGCCATCCCTGACATGCCAGTGTCCATTGTAAGTGTATTGTCTGAAATATCCTTCTCTAGACATTCTTCTTCAGGAGTGTATTTTTCAGTCAGAAGTAATTTAACCCCAGCATGGTCACATTTCTTGGTTGTTTCACCAGACAATCCCTGCTCATTGTTATCAAATGTATTTACTACCACAGCGAGAGCTGCTTTTATTAAAACAATTTGTTCAAATTTCTCCTGAACAAAATCTTTATCTTCCTGTAGTTGGGTTGGTACATGTTGTAGACACTCATCCAATTCTTTGTCCATTAAAGATACCAATCCTGACATATCCTTTACTGTTATGGACGTCTCAGCTGATGAGGACCTGTCAATGAGAACCTCTTGAAATTCTGGTTCCACAATTTTGATTTCTGGCTTTTCAGTGCAGGTGATTTTTAGTTTTTTCTTGGTTTCTTCAATAGCTTTGTCTTCATTTGAAAGTGTGATATTTGTTTCTTTTCTACTTGTAGAGTAACTTTGCATTTCATTAGTAATCGGATCTGTTACAAATGATTGATCATAATTGTCACTCTCTCCAGAATAATAATCTATATCTTCAGCCAGTATTTCTGTCTCAGGTACCTCCGGCTGGTAAGCAGGTACACACAAATGCAATTAAACACTGATAGTGATTTTATCACATGTGGTACTCACGATTATCTTCCAATTCAGCCTTTATGTCTGCACTGAAATCCTCAGAAGTTTGTTTGTAGACTAGGTCCTCTCCTTCCTTTGCTATGAATGTACTTTTTTCTTCAAAATCAGTCTGTTCAGACTTTGTGAGCTCTGTTTCTTTTGTTGTGGTGTGCATTAATATGCCTTCATTTGCATCTTTTCCTTTTGCCAGAATAATTGTTTTATCCTTGACAATATTTTCATTCAACTGTTGACCTACCACTTGACTAGCATCAAGACCTTGACTAGCTTCAAAACCTTGACTAGCTTCAAAACCTTGACTAGCTTCCAAACCTTGACTACCTTCAAAACCTTGACTAGCATCAAGACCTTGACTACCTTCCAAACCTTGACTAGCTTTAAAACCTTGAATAGCGTCAAGACAATGACTAGCTTCAAGACCTTGACTAGCGTCAAGACCTTGGTTTAAATCTTGACCAAGAAGTGACAGCTTGTCTGAAGAATGTTGGTGTGACTTTCTTGTTGCAATGACATCATTTCCTATTTGATCTTGTCTTTCCAAACTGGTTGTGGTTGTTACTTCTTCACAAGGGGATTTCTGGCTTTTGGCTTGTTCAAATATCTCTTGGTCCACTTCCCCTTCTGATGGACTTCTGACCAGTGGTTTATCTTTGAGGAACTGATCCAGGCCTTTGGTTAGTAGTGATGCCATCCCTGACATGCCAGTGTCCATTGTAAGTGTATTGTCTGAAATATCCTTCTCTAGACATTCTTCTTCTGGAGTGTATTTTTCAGGCAGATGTAATTTAACCCCAGCACGGTCACTTTTCTTGGTTGTTTCACCAGACAATTCCTGTTCATTGTTATCAAAGGCAACTGTGAAACTTTCTTGAACATTATCCTTTATTAAAATCATTTGTTCAAATTTCTCCTGAACAAAATCTTTATCATCCTGTAGTTGGGTTGGTGCATGTTGTAGACACTCATCCAATTCTTTATCCATTAAAGATACCAATCCTGACATATCCTTTACTGTTATGGACGTCTCAGCTGATGAGGACCCGTCAATGAGAACCTCTTGAAATTCTGATTCCACAATTTTGATTTCTGCCTTTTCAGTGCAGGGGATTTTTAGTTTTTTCTTGGTTTCTTCAATAGCTTTTTCTTCATTTGAAAGTGTGATGTTTGTTTCTTTTATACTTGTAGAGTAACTTAGCATTTCATTAGTAATCTGATCTGTTACAAACAATTGATCATAATTGTCACTCTCTCCAGAATAATAATCTATATCTTCAGCCAGTATTTCTGTCTCAGGTACCTCCGGCTGGTAATGTACGTCTGGTTTTGTTAATGGAGGTTTGAACATGTGGTACTCATGGTTATCTTCCAATTCAGCCTTTATGTCTGCACTGAAATCCTCAGAAGTTTGTTTGTAGACTAGGTCCTCTTCTTCTCTTGCTTTGAATGTACTTTTTCCTTCAAACTCAGTCTGTTCAGACTTTGTGAGCTCTGTTTCTTTTGTTGTGGTGTGCATTAATATGCCTTCATTTGCATCTTTTCCTTTTGCCAGAATAATTGTTTTGTCCAGGAAAATATTTTCATCCAACTGTTGACCTACCACTTGACTAGCATCAAAACCTTGACTTGCGTCATGACCTTGACTAGCTTCAAGACCTTGGTTTAAATCTTGACCAAGAAGTGACAGCTTGTCTGAAGAATGTTGGTGTGACTTTCTTGTTGCAATGACATCATTTCCTATTTGATCTTGTCTTTCCAAACTGGTTGTTACTTTATCGGCTGGGGCGTACTTGGTTATTGTTCAAATATCTCTTGGTCCACTTCCCCTTCTGATGGACTTCTGACCAGTGGTTTATCGTTGAGGAACTGATCCAGGCCTTTGGTTAGTAGTGATGCCATCCCTGACATGCCAGTGTCCGTTGTAAGTGTATTGTCTGAAATATCCTTCTCTAGACATTCTTCTTCTGGAGTGTATTTTTCAGTCAGATGTAATTTAACCCCAGCACGGTCACTTTTCTTGGTTGTTTCACCAGACAATCCCTGCTCATTGTTATCAAAGGTAACTGTGAAACTTTCTTGAACATTATCCTTTATTAAAATCATTTGTTCAAATTTCTCCTGAACAAAATCTTTATCTTCCTGTAGTTGGGTTGGTACATGTTGTAGACACTCATCCAATTCTTTATCCATTAAAGATACCAATCCTGACATATCCTTTACTGTTATGGACGTCTCAGCTGATGAGGACCTGTCAATGAGAACCTCTTGAAATTCTGGTTCCACAATTTTGATTTCTGGCTTTTCAGTGCAGGTGATTTTTAGTTTTTTCTTGGTTTCTTCAATAGCTTTTTCTTCATTTGAAAGTGTGATATTTGTTTTTTTCTACTTGTAGAGTAACTTAGCATTTCGTTAGTAATCTGATCTGTTACAAATGATTGATCATAATTGTCACTCTCTCCAGAATAATAATCTATATCTTCAGTCCAGTATTTCTGTCTCAGGTACCTCCGGCTGGTAATGTACGTCTGGTTTTGTTGCTGTAGGTTTAAACCGCTGGTACTCACGATTATTTTCCAATTCAGCCTTTATGTCTGCACTGAAATCCTCAGAAGTTCTGCGATCTGGACTGATATGCATGTCCTCAGAGCTTCTAGCAGTGCTCATAAATGGTCCCTCTAATTTGATCCTGTCTTGACTGTTCCCAGATGAATCTGACTGGTCTCTCTCTGTTGTGTCACAGTTTGTGGTCTCTTGAATGTTGGATATATGTTCAGTCGGTGGAGTCTGTTCAGGACTTTTACATGTAACTGCTGCAATGCAAGTTTTCGAAGCTTCATGTTCAATCTGGAATGTTTTTATCAGTTCCTTCACAGATGCTGTCTCTTTCTTTGCTAAGTCCAGTGTCTTGCTTTGAGGACTAGTCTGCCTGTTTTCAATATCAGTTGTGTTAACAAATGATACAGATTTTTCTAAAATAAAGGGCGACTCCTTGAGGGTAATTTTGATTTGTGATTGCTCCTCTGCTGTAGGTTCATTTACCTCTGCAGGGTCTGTTTGTATAAATAATAAAGATGAAGAATCTTGTTCTGACTGGAATTTTTTTCTTAGCTCGTTAACTGACACAGAATCATGGGGGTCTATATTGCCCTCATCAAACTGTACAGTATCTGCAAATGTTACTTTCTTTTCTACAACAACCTGTGGTTCCTCATAATTATCTTTGAGAAAGCTCTGGGATTGATCCTCACATTGCCCAACATCACTCTTTTGGTGATCCCCAGCTTGGATTTGTAACTTATTTGAGGGGCCTTGTTCAGATATTTGTGTCTTCTTTGTGTCTCTATCTAGTGATTCAGATAATATTATGGAAAGTGAAGGAGACATTAGTTTGTGCTCAAAAGGCTTGGCTTTTACCATTGTCAGACCCTGGCTTGTCTGAAATGTTCTCATCAGTTCTTTAACAGACATGGCCTGATCTCTGTCAGCATGTGTTGCAGTCTCTGAGCTGTGGGCTATATGTGATGTTATTCCTGCCTCAGATTGATATCTAAAAGTATCAACTGGTTGATTGATGAGGTCCGCCTGGAAGTCTTGTGACTGAATTTGTGGCTCAGTTTTCTGTACAGGAATTTGTTCTATTCCCTGTACTTCTACTGATACATTTGATACACAAGCAGCAGGGACAGCTTTGTGTTCAAAAAGGCCAGTTTTACTTTTGGATGGATCTTGCCCAGTCTGGAATGCTTTCATCAACTCTTTGACAGACATGGTATCCTCTAATCTTTCTGTCTGGGATCTTGGTGATTTAGGAGACCTGGTGACCGAAGGCAGTTTTGGCATGTGGTCCTCTGTCTTTTTTACAGATTTTACATGGGAACTTTGCATATCCTCCTCCTCTACTTTACTCTGTAAAGCTTTAACTCTATCACTTATAGATCCAATTGGTGTTTCAATCACTAAAGGAGAAATAGGTGGCTCTGTGGCTAGAGTGGGCCCAAGGGCAGGTCCCTGTAGAACAGTATCACCATCTAAAGACTCCACTGAGCCCATCTGTTCAAGCTCTCCCTCAGAGCTACTGCATCCAGACCGTTCCCTTTGAATTTTCTTGCGTATGGGTTTCTTGATATTAGGTGGTCGTCGTTTTCCATCTCGATTTGTTGTAACTTCTTTAGATATATTTTGGAGAAGATCTTCTTGAGAGCTACTCATTGGCATAGATCTCTCTTCAACATTGTGGCCATTTTCTGTGGTTGGGTCAAGGTTTTTCTTAAAAAGAACCTCACACAAGACCTCTACTCGGCAACTTGGCACTTCAGCTGCAGTTGTTTGAAACACTGTATCTTGTTCATCCAGTCTAGAAGTGTAAATGTCTGTTCTTTGAAACCTTTCAACTTGTTCTGCTTTGTGTCTAAACTGCTCCATAATGGGTAATAGATCTCGGTCCTCCAACCCTCTAGCTCCAACTCTCTCCTCAGTTGTTAAAAGCTCAACATTTGTTAAATTAGACATTTTTATGTCTGACATGTCTGAGAGAAGGTCCGGGCTTGCTAGTGTTGCTGGGTCAAGAGGATGACAAACTCTTAGGGAGAATGTCTCTGTTGATTCAGATTCATCATCTTCCGTTGCAAAAAAGTCAACCAAAAAGATAAACAGGGACAAAGGGACAAATGAAGTGGGAGAAGAGACAAGAAATTTGGATCAAAACATTGACGATCAAGACATGGATCAAAATCCATCTTCACTTGTAAGAGGACTAGAAGAAAAAGGGAGGTCTTGAAGACAAGGCCAAAAGGAAGATGATATGGTCATCCAGAAGAATTGAGGAACAAGAGCAGCATAAGCAAAGGCAGGAGGAATAAAAAAAAAGGTACATTTGGGCCAGAAGAATGATCTTATTTTGGGGCGAATTATACATAAACACAGACAAAATATGAACCAAACAAACAAGCAAACAGAACTTCTCAAGATTGTTGCTGACATGAAAAATCATGTCTTAAAATAAAAAAAATATTTGAAGTAGAAAACAAATCTGAATATAAAAGTATAAATAATAAAACATAATAATGACATTATATTTTTTATTATTTATATGTATTATGTTTCTGTAAATGTTTTCCCTAAATGTTAAACTAACATTTTGACTATAAAGCAAGTTCCACAATCCCATTGATGGAAATGAGATATGACAGTATGAATGTAATGCATAGTTTACTTTAATGTCAATGAGTGTATGCAACATGTTTGAACAAGGCTGAACAAGTGCAATAAAATACTTTAAAGAAAATAAATAATAATAATAATAATAATAATAATAATAACAATAACAATAATATATAAAATAATAATAATAGCCAGTAAAAAAAGGTTACAAACTAGAAAAGAAGAATGCTGAAAATAAAATAATAAGCAGGAAGCCATTTTTGTTAGAAGAAATTTAACAAAAGAAAGAAAATGGGTTAGTTAAGGAGCAAGAACAATGCAAATTCTAGCAAAGAAAAGAAAAGTAAAGCAGCTATCAAAAAGTTACAATAATAACGATGTTAGTGGCGAAAGGGCTGTTATTAGGCTGTCGTTTTTATCTCTCAAATTCTGTGAATGAAACTAAAATCTACAACCAAAATTTTACAAATGTATATTTCATCATATATTTCTCCAGAATATATCTATCAAACATTTACTTACATTTCTTGTCACTCTTCTCACTCTGCAAAAAAGATTAAAAAAAATAATTGGTTTCAGGTTTATCACCCATATATATTATCTATATATATATTTATCTGTAATTGTAACAACATTGACTGTACTTACCTCATCATCCGCATCTTGATCTGAATCTGATTCCTGCATTATGAAATGAAAAGGAAATATTATTGCAATTACAACTGGTTTAGGTATAATAACTACAAGCTATGTAAAGCAAACCTTCAGATACGATGGCAGGGTGATATTCAGGTTGCAAATTGCATTGTGATTGAGACTACGATACGTGCGTGGTTCCTTGGTGAAAGACAAACGACCACATGGCTCCTGCGATGTGTCACGAATCTACCGAGCAGGAGAACAACCAACTTTTTAACCACAGTAATGTTAGAGTGCATATTTTATTTAATTCTGTATGGTAATTACTTTGATAAAAAGGGCTAGTCTGTTCTCTTTGAAGGCAAAGAAGCTGAAAACATGATGCTGTCCACTTTTTGTAAGAGGCACTAGGTTTCCAAAGCAGTCTGCATAGATAGGTTTTCCCTCCAGCACCTGTGTATAGAAGCGGAGCAGTTGGTTTGGTTATAAGCGTATATTTGAAAATTCAAGTCCTGTCATTTTTATGATAATGTTAATATGATATGATTCAACGGTGTATTCATTTCTATCTTCCATCTTAACTAGCTTGCAGTGAGTATTTATGCCAGTTATCTCTCCTGTTATCACTCACAATCAAAGCATACCTCAACATCTCTGCTACGTGCAACTTCAGTGAAGTTCTCTTGCTGCTCTAGGGTCTTGTCCATTTTGTCATCAGTCATACAGAAGCAGCGCAGACGGGCTTCTATTGGGTCTAAAGTCTTGGCAAAAATGACAAACTTGGCCATATACGGCACACAAATGATTTCTCTGTAAAGCTGTGTGGCAAAGCTAACAGACTCTTGGACCTGTCTGCAGTCTATCAGCCAGAACCTGTAGAAATAAATCATTGTAATTCAGATTCAATATTAGAATTGGCTGTACAGTTCAAAGTGTCACAGATTTACCTTGCTGACACATTTGTGGTGAAGGAGACACATTGGTTCACAAAAGTGAGCGGTGTAGATCCAGTGATGTCCTCCCATTGAGCTGGAGTGGTTCCCCCTAAAACAAAAGTGTTGTTGTGTTGCATTTAAAATAAAAAAATAATTAAACACAAAATACATAAACTAGTATATAATCTTCAACATTACCTGTAATACTGCAAAGCAATCGTAGAGTGGGTGTCTCGCCACTGAACGCTGTATTTTGATCTTCGTTGTTAGAGTGCTTGGGAATCGGGATTGTCATTGTAATAGGCTTGTGGAACTTTCTTCGCCTTGGCTCTAATGTGACAATTGAACTAAATATAGCTTTATTACCAAGGCATTTTCTCACTGTATCAGCCTCAATAGGTTGAGCCTATGAAAGAATACAAATATATTTGAGTATTTCACATTTCATCTTAATCTCACTGGACAAAGAAGGAGCTGTCTGTACCTGTAGGCCCACTCTGATCTTTTTGGTGAGTGCTCCCTCAGGGAACACAGCCTGCACCTGAGGCACCAAAGTGCTGCTGAGGACGCCACCTTCTGGACCAATCAAATGGCTGTCCTGCTTTATTCGTGACACCACAGCAAAATACTGAGGGAAATCCCGTGTGATGATGCGGCATATTCTTTTCTTCTCCAGCTCCTCCGGAGAATCAAGCTCTGTGGAGGTCAAATTCACAGAGCAAAAGTGTTAATTATTTATTCATTCAACTTTTGTTTCACTATTTTATTTTAGTTTACAACAAGTTATCTATTACATGGCACCCTTACTTTCATCCATGCCATTAAGTATTTGGTTTAGTTCCTCTTCTGTGAAATCACAGTGGTGTTCCCTCCAGCTTTCTCCTGTCTCACTTCTCAAGATGACAAGCTCTCGCTCTGTGCCTCGCAGAGCTGCAAAATGGGGGATCTCTACGATGACAGGCCTGAAACAAGCAATATAAATATAAATCCTATTAAACAGTAGTAGTAGTAGTAAATTGTATGCTGCACCTAAAACATTAACTTAATTTCATGACATTTTTTAATTTGTAAAAAGATTAAAAAAAAAAAAAAAAAGGAATAATGACATGGAAACAAAAACTAACAACAATCTATTTCATGCTAAACAAATAATAAGCCCTCTAGAATCAAAGTGTTAAAAATATAACGTAAGCACACATAAAAAAAAAGAAATTATCAACACAAAATGCAGTTTAAATCATTCTCATGGGAGAAAAAAAAAGGGCGTAATTGTGACGTAACCGAGCTTCAATGCTGGCTAGAGGATACCTCCAACCATGGCCCTACCCGAGGAACTTGGTCCCTGGAGGACCCAGTTGAAGGATGCGACTGACCAGGCTCTCACCCTCATTGAGAGGGGGCGGAGCAGTGGGCAAGTGGAGTTTACTGATCCATACGCAGCACAGAGATGAAGTCAAGAAGAACACATAAACATACTTTTCTATACAGTACATAGCGAAGGGAGCACACATTTACCCACAGCGTCATCGACTTACCCTAAGAACTGAGCTCCGGTGGGTCCCACTTCAATTATGCGACCAGCTAACCCCTCCCCTTCGATCATTGGAGGCATAGAGGCCAGGCGATGTCTCTTTACCAGCCTGCATGTCACCCTTGTAGGTGCAGAACATTTTCTCGGTGGAACAATAATTCGTAGCCCGTTGTGACGGCAACCACGCATGGCCCCGCCCCTGGCATCAACCATAAAACTGACCAGGAAGCTGTAGAAAAGGCCCCAAAATACATAAGAGGAGCATCATTGTTAGCTTCCATGCAGCAAACGTTAGAAAATAACTCTTCATTCCATCCAGATCATTGGCGAGAGGCATTTGCTCCAGCGCATATTTCATTAAACAACATGCTTTTTTTTAATTTACATGCTAATGAAGCATTGGGAAAGGCACTGAATGTTAATATTATACAGAATATGGGCTAAACAGCAAGTATGAAAAATGACTGAACTAATAAATGTGTCCAGAAAATAAATAATCTTATTTTTAATAAGATTATTTTTTAATCTTAAATAAATCTTAATGGTATGTTGTTAATATCCCAATAGTAATAGAGTAATATCAAATTCTGCTTTCCTGATTGCCACAAAAACACATTTTTTAAACTTGACAAATTGAATCAAGATCATATTTCTTACATATCTTATACAATTTTACAAATGCATATTTCTAAATAACAGATTTCAAATGCACCCCTGCACTAACATTTACTTTAGAGGATAAAAATATAATTAGAGCGTAGGTAATAACGTAGCAATTGGCATGTTGATGGTGGGTAATGTGCACTATAGGCATTAGACAGTATGTGATTCTGAAATGATGATAATCTTAAATAAAAATGTCACAGAAGTATTGGAAATACAACTCTAAATATGTTCTATTTCTAGACAAAACATGTCTAAAAATATTTACAATATTTACAATGTAAATAATTACAATACAATTACTTTTGGAACAATTCAAGAAGTTGCATTGATGTTCCTCGCATATTTAATTTGTCACATGAAAAACAAGGATTTTGGGTTCATAGGGTTTTCTGTCCTGCCTGTTCAGATGAGATTGGTGGATTTAGATCCCGTTACTACAGTAAATTCCTACCATGTCATTTGACTGCATGTTAGTTTCATCATCATCACAAGAACAGTATGAACGGTTTGTAGTGGTTTTCATAGTGTGGTTACAGTGACATTTTGAAACCACGGCACACGTGGAAACCGGTGACAATCCAATGCCTAAGGTGCAGTGATACCATGCAGACAAGGTGTGGATGTGAAAAGGGAAAGAAAAAAAAAAAAAACTACTAAAGAGCTTCACCTGCTGTTGTCATGATCTAGGCACGGAGTGGAGTGGCTAGAAGCAGAATACATCAACGCACACACACGATCAAAATACCAGCCAAGACGGAGGCACAAAGAGGCAACAAGAGACAACATAAAGAGAGAAGAGAATAAAGCAAATGAGTAGATCCTGACAAAAGACAGAAAACACCAGCATACACTTGCAGAAAAGAGAGAAAGGTAATGTAGAGTGACAACTAAAAAAGTAGGTAGCACTTTACATTTCAGCTCAGTAATAGAATAGTAATAGCGTGGTAATAATATGATATTAAAGTTATACTATGGTAGTTATGGTTAATTATTATTTAGTTTCCAGTCCTGCATAAGTTCCGTGAGGTTATGTGGTTATAAAAAGCTATACATGTTGACAATTGTATTGAAAATACCGTATAGCTAATCATAACTACTATATCATTTCCTTATTACCGCACTATTATCATGAGATATTACCGAGCTGGAATATAACGTGCAACCAAAAAGTTTCATAATGAAGAAGAAGCATATGGGTGATGTGGTTTTATTTGTAGAATAATATTAAACATTTGAAGACTACATGTGTGACTCATGTGATTAAGTACCCAGAGTGTAGTAAAGTGGAAGACAGCACCACATTATCTAAGTGCTCAGCTCCCCAGCTCAGACGATATGACTCCTGGTTCTCTCTTGACAGCGCTGACACCTTCAGATCAGTGGTAAAACTAGCATTAGGAACATGATTACAAACATTCTTCACAGAAACTGACTTCGAGGGCTTTGATCTTACCTGGTGGCTTGAGAGCATTTCCTCGATTAAAAGACCATCTTTCTGATGGAAACTGTGAATTGGAGTATGCTGAGGCCTGTTAGAAAAGTAATAACTGTGCAGCTGTATGCATGCTCAGTATGTCACAAAGGAACAAAAAACTAAATAATGTACCTGTCAATGTTGTGACTCATGTAGCTGAAGCCATCCAGGTAATGTCCTGGTAAAGAGTCATCTCCCAACTCTCTGAGATCTTCAGCTCTTAGGTACTCTCCTCCATCGCCTGTCATTGTATCCTCACCTGGTAAATGAAACCGTTCTCGGATAATTTGAAGAAAATGTGTAAATGCACTTGTCTAAATGTGCTCACTGCACCACAAAAGTTAGTTTAGTTGTTATGCATTATTTATGTCCGTGCATAAGTCCTGTTCTAGACTTAAAACAAGCAGTTAATTGAACTCCTCCATACACATAACAC
This sequence comes from Perccottus glenii, assembly GCA_024416835.2. Taxonomy (NCBI): domain Eukaryota; kingdom Metazoa; phylum Chordata; class Actinopteri; order Gobiiformes; family Odontobutidae; genus Perccottus; species Perccottus glenii. Next base: position 17,345,672 of record CM044549.2, read on the forward strand.
ATTAGTCTGGTGAACTGGGTTTAAGGAGTGTCTGACTCTGGAGGAATACATCAAACATGGTCCATCACAGTATGACACTCGCGATCACACAAATTAGTCATAAAACAATCCAGGGCAGGCTGATAGAGCAGGACACTTTGCTGTACCTTCCAGCTTCACAGACACCTCAGTGAAAGGCTCGTCCTCCAATCTAAGCGCTATAAATAGAGAGCTTTAAGACCCCAGCTACAAAACTACCAGACCCAAAAATCACAGTTCTGATTGTGTGTACTTGAATGTTGCTAGCTAAACATTGTCAATCAAATATATCAAATATAAAATATATATATATAATATTCTGTGATGTTACTCACCCTCATCATCAGATACGTCTAGGTTCTCTGTCATTGTCTCTGGTACATTCAATTTGTGTTTCTCTGTGACTGTCTGATGTGACAACAAGCCATGGCAAATAGTGACAAATTAGTGACAATGCTATTTATGTCTTTGAAAAATCTAAATGTAAATGTGGTGGAGCTTACTGTTGTGGTAGTGATGACCTCCTCTGTCACAACTTTCAGTGTGTCTACCACAGAGATGTAACCCAGACGTCTGGCAATTGACAGAGCAGTGTTTCCATTCTAAAAGTAAAATAAACAGAAGGAAATCTTAATATAGAACACAATCTAAATCATTATTTTCATCAAACTAATCATTTTTCTTACCACTGTAGTGGCATTGGGCTTGGCACCGTGTTGCAGTAAAAGAGTTACAACGTGTGTGTTCCCTTGTTGTGCTGCCTGGTGAAGTGGTGTATATCCATTCTAAAGAGCAAGAAAATGTGTGACACTCAAAAACTCAAGTATTTTGTATATTTTATGTTTTAAATATCCTATGTCAACCTTGGTTTTGGCATTGACACTGGCTCCTTGCTGCAACAAGAAGTTCACCATCTTGGCATTTCCATAGTGACAAGCCACTATTAGCGGGGTATAACCAAGCTATAAAGAGATGTGAGAATTACATTTAAGGTTCAAGAAAAAAACACATTGCATACTTTGTGCTACACATGTTGAGTCTGTGTTACCTTTGTTTGCTGATCCAAGTTGGCATCATGTTTGGCCAGTACTTCAGCTGCATTAACTCTGTCATCTTGGGCCGTGAGATGTAGAGGAGTCAGTCCACTCTGCAAACAATAAATATAATAATAAACCATGTACTGTCTCTATAAAAGCTCTTTTTATAGTGACAGTACATGATTTTTCTGCACACATGCCTTGGTTGCAGCATTCACATGTGCTCCCTGGCCCAGCAGCAGACTGGCCATCTCAGCATGTCCTTCTTGAGCCGCAAGGTGTAAAGGACTGACACCCTGTTTTGTCACAATGTTGGTCTCAGCTCCATACTGCAGCAGTGCAAGTGCGAGGTTTGTTTGGTTCTTTTTAGCAGCAATGTGCAGAGGAGTATAGCCATTCTGAAAAGGAAATAGGATTCATGGTTACAGGTTAGGATGATTAATGTCAAGGTTCTTTGAAAACTAACCTTTGCAGTTACATGAGGGGATGCCCCTTTCTCAAGCAGCAGCAGAGCCACTTCTTGGTTGTCATAGTGAGCTGCTACATGAAGAGGTGATAGACCATATGTTTGGTTTTGCCTCAAAGTAGTTGACCCTAAAAAGCTTGCTTGTAAAGTTGTTTTGTCTCCGGCTCACCTTTCTTGCATCATCAGGGAGAGCTTTGCGTTGAAGAAGCAGTTTTGCTACATTGAGGCTTCCATATTTAGCTGCTACATGTAATGGGGTAAATCCTTTCTATAATTGGTTGGAAAACACAACCCAGTGTACACAACTATTATGTTTGGTTTTAGTCTTAGCAAGGAAACTGACTCAAAGTAGTTGACCCTAAAAAGCTTGCTTGTAAAGTTGTTTTGTCTCCGGCTCACCTTTCTTGCATCATCAGGGAGAGCTTTGCGTTGAAGAAGCAGTTTTGCTACATTGAGGCTTCCATATTTAGCTGCTACATGTAATGGGGTAAATCCTTTCTATAATTGGTTGGAAAACACAACCCAGTTCAATCAAAGCTTACCAATTTTACAGTTTAATGGAAAACAATTATGCAAGGGGATTGTGCATTTATTTGAGCGTCCTATTCCACACCAGTCCTGGTATTTACTTTGGTAGCCAGTGAGTGTGAGGCTCCAGCCTCTAGCAGCACAGCAGCTGTTTCAAATTGACCTTCTCTGGCAGAAATGTGGAGCGGAGTGTAACCATTGGTGGTGGCAGCATCCGGATGGGCCATGTGCTGTAACAGTAGCTGCACAATATCTGTTTTTCCTAAACGGGATGCAATGTGAAGGGGAGTTTGGTCCTCCTGAAAAGGAACATTTTTAGAAAACATAGTAAAACACTGAAGCCAAAGCTTGGATCATTTATGCAAAATGTATAAAAATATTAACTGACAGGAAAGTGCAAGTGTATTGATGCCACAGTTGTCTTACCCTGGCCTTGGCATCCACACATGCACCATTCCTGAGCAAACAGCGAACAACTTCCATCTGACCGGCTCGTGCTGCCATATGTAGTGCTGTCTCACCACGCTAATAAGCAAAGACGGAAGATTTCTATGCTCAATACAACACTTTTAGTTTTCATCAATACTTCTGAGGTATTTGGAATATTAGGAAATTTATTTTACTCAACGTGCTTCAACTATGACCAGAAAAATCGGGAAAAAATACTGTCAGGACTCACAATGTTGCGGATATCGGGAGAAGCTCCATTCTGCAGCAGAAGCAGTACTATGTTGAGGTGGCCCATAAAGGCAGCTACATGAATAGGAGTCAATCCAGACTAGAAAGATAAAAAGAATATGTAGGCCTATATTGATATCAGTATTTCTGAAATGTTTTTTCAGAAAATGTGTGAAATGTTGATATCAAGTGTTCTTTTCCATTGCTTACAATAAGCCTGTTGTTCAAATTAACCTGATGGAGGCCCCATATTTAATTAACAGCTCCATTACTTTAACTCGGTTTTTCTTACAAGCGATGTGGAGTGGAGTGAAACCATTCTGTAAGGTATGAAAGATAAATTACATTCAAGTGACATGTAAAATATTGCATTACATTGAATTTATCTATGTGATATGGGTTTATGCTTTATGATTGGGCTTCATGTGGTTAGAAAGCTGACAGGGGTTTATTATTAGTACATTAGGGGGTAATATGGCTATAATTATTTCATCAGATACTCTTGCATATCCAGATACATAGTCTCAGTGTTTTGTCTAAGGCCATAAAAGATGGGCATTTCAGAGATACACCTTTTACAATTGTTTTGGGGACAGACCCTACAGTGTCACATGAAGCACTTCCACCTCATCCTCTAAATATATAATGCCACCTGCTGCCATCTTGGATCTTGTTTTTACAATTGTCTTTTGTTCGGTTCTGTGTGCTTCCTTTTTGTGTATTCTTTTGTAATGTTCTATAAATGTGTAATTTTCAATCTGTTTTTTAGGGTGACTTTTAATATCTGTCCAGGGACTACAAATAAAAAGAACTCCTAGCATATTTACAGAAATGTTTATTAATGTGCACGGTAACGGAAATAAATAAAAAAGATTGTTATTTTCAACAGCATGAGATTGTGGTTCTTTACTCTGTAATGTTACAATGGATTTTTGTTGTAATACATAAAATATTAGGATGAAAACATTAAAAATTTTCCAGAGCCAGATTTGACTTGTGTGTCTGCACTTACTAGTGCTCTTGCATTAGGATTGGCCTTTTTGTCTAGCAGCAGCTTGGTGACTCTATAGTGGCCACAGTGAGCAGCGACATGCAGGGCTGTGAGGTAGTCCAGCGTGACATCATCAACAGGAGCCTTGTGCTGCAGCAGGAGCTTCACACACTCAATGTGGTCTCCTTGAGCTGACATGTGCAGTGGGGACAATCCATTCTGTGTGAGGACACATGAAGAACAAAGCAGCAAAGATGTTTAAACTTCCTTTGTAAGACTTTATTTGACACTACACTTGGTACATTGTATCTACCTCCTTGTGTAACAAACTGTGATAACATGTAACTACATAGTACATACATTCCTTATTCCTAAACTCTACCTACAATGTATGTATGTACATATAATTCCTGCTACAGCTGTATACAATATTGTATTACACCTGCTATTCCAATAATATGCTTCAATTAAAATACAATGGGCAATTGAATTTTAATTGAAGGACATTAAATATTTCTAAAACTGAACCAAAGTACAGCCTTTAGCCTTTAGTTATACCTTGGTTCTGGCGAGGATTGGTGCTCCTCTTTCCAAAAGAAGTTCTACTGCTGGGTCGTGTCCACTTCTTGCTGCACAGTGAAGGGGCGTAAGACCATCCTGAAAGGGACAAGAGATTAAAACACATTTAGACTGAATCTATAATAAAAAAAAAAACAAAGCTGTCTGTGATAATAATGATAACCAAAAATACACATGAGTGAATAGTAATAATCACAACAGTAGTTTAAGTTGATTATAAATGGAGCAAATATTCTTACTCTAGTTTTAGCATCTATCTGAGCTGCTCGGTCCAGAAGTAAAGCCACCATGTTGGTGTTGCCTCGTTTTGAAGCCACATGGAGAGGGGTTATTCCATTCTAGAAAAATGAAAAGATGAACGAATTTAGACTGAATGCTATACAATAAAAATAAAAAATAAAACAAAGCTGTCTGTGAAGGTTCTCAGTCATCCAGGACATTTAAAAAAAAAAAAAGCAGCGCCAAGACATAGGAAAGAAAGACTATACAGTGTTTCCTTCACCATCCATTCCCCTATAACTATATTATTTAAACAGAGAAAACAAAACCAGAGGCACCCGAGCAGAGGGTAACAGGATATATTACATTTGACAGGGTCATGCTGTTACAATATTAAAACCAAAAAATGTTTCCATACAAAACAGTCAAGGGCTCATTATGTAGGAGAAGAGGAGAAGTGCTCTACCCTGGCTGTGAAGTCCACAGCAGCTCCTCTGTTCAGCAACAGGGTGGAGACATTCACGTTACCGTAGTGAGCAGCGATGTGCAGAGGGGTAAAACCACTCTGTTCAAGACACAGAGGGAAACAGCAAGCAAACAGACAATAAGAAGGATAGAGAAACAGGAGGAATAGAAAGGCCATTAAAAGGGTGGTGTCAGATCAGATTACAAATGAAATGATGAAAAAAATTTGACTCAAGCAGGTGCAAGAAAAGAATTGCCTCTAAAGCAATAAAAACTCAAGGCAGCCTGCTAAAAAAAACAAAAACACAGATTGTTAAAGCATGCTCCCGAAATAGCACATGCAATACATAATTCATGCATAAAAGAAATAGTTTGCAGACTAAAAACGCAAATGATAAGCTGTTCTACGTTGGAAATGAAAACAACATTGTGTACATATAATATAGTATAATAATAATACACATAAAGCTAGGCAATATGTGTATATGCTTTAATGGAAGATGGCAAGAATATCTATAATATACACAGTAGGCGTCATCTTACCTTCCCGTTCTGTAAGACGTGGTCCAATTTAATTAAGAAACAATTGAAAGTTAACTTAAACATCAAAAGTGTGTTATAGAAAAAAAATCCAATTAATGTAATACTATAATGAGCATGCTCTAGGCAAATAAGTGTTCACAGCAGTTTAGTGTTGATTAAGATAAAAGCAAGAAAGAACATTTAAAATGGTGGTTTCATTAAGTGTCAGTGTTTCCCCTAAGTGTACAGCTTGTTTTTGTGTACGTGTGTCTAATGATATCATGCATTAAAAAGGAACACTAAAGCACATAGGCCATAACATACCAAAATTATTTCTGATTAAAGTTACATTTATTCTATTTATGCCACTTATGTCCAACTGTATTGTTCAGCTCTAGACTTCTTTTTTGCACTGGTTGCACTGGTGCGCCTAACGTTTTGTCTTAGGTGCAAAGGCACAAAAGTTAGGTGCACCCAAATTTTCAACTGCATCGCATTTAACATCCACTCTGGCTGTGTCCAAATCAAGCAGCTTAATAAAAACTAGTTTTTCCGCTAAGAGGTTAGTGGAGTCAGACTGTGGAAACACCAATGAAGCTCCTTTCCTTTATCAGTAACATTTTACTGTTGACCTCATGATGTAGCTCACAAATGTTAAAGAACAATGGTTAGGAACAGGAATCAGGAGCCCTCACCCTTTTTTTTTTTTTTTTTTAACCCCCACAAACGGCTGGTCGCATTGGTGCAAACTCAGATTTTTTTTTTGTTGTACCATTGAGAAATTTGGTCGCACTCTACAGCCCTGTTTATTGTTTAACCTGATGTCCATCAGCTGCTGCAGTAACAAAGCAGTGTCTTTAATAATCCTTGAGAATCTTGGTTAATATAATGGTAGGGGAAACACTGAGTGTACAATAAAATTTATCAAATCATCTAAAATTAAACATTATTAATATATTTAATATGCCATGCAGGTTTGTGTATTGAACAGCAATGTTATTTGCACGCATATACAGTGTTCTAACATGCAGGACGTCCCCCTTAAAGGGAAGATCAGGGCACATGAGCTGAAAGAGATGGTCAGAATTATCAAAACGTCTGAGTCGGTATACCTCCGTGGTTCTATTGATCATCATCTGTTTAGGATGCATAGAGAGAGGGGGAATAGGAGGAATTGGGTTGTTAGGAAAAGGCTTGTCACAACATTCACATCAAACAAAAAGGGTTAGATGGAACACAAGGAATGACACCTTGAACAGAAACCACACCTAGTGAAGCAATGTGTGTACATCTTTACATCCAAGTGATAACATGATACTTTCTTTCTAATTTCTATAAAAAACCTTCTCCTCATTAAACTATATTTCTTCGATAGTGTCGCAGTAAAACATTATTTCCTGCTGCATTTTTTCATAATTGATACCATCATTCCTCACCTTAGATTGGACATCAGCATTGTGGTCATTCTGCAGGAGGAGTGCCACTGATTTGGTGTCGTCCTTGCGGGCTGCAATGTGCAAAGCCGGTAGACGAACCTTTCCCTTGGTGTCATGCTCCAACAGCAGAGAGACCACAGAGTTGTGTCCCTGCTGTAGCGCTATGGCCAGTGGAGTGAAGCCATCCTACAAAAAACAATACGCAAAAGAAGTAATAAATAAATGCATCTAGTACAAATGCTCCAGAAATGCTCCAAGACAATCATACCTCCGTGGCAATACTTTGGTTTCCTTCATTTTCCAATAAGTATCTCACCACCTCTAAGTGATTCTCCTGTGCCGCCATATAGAGTGGAGTGAAGCCATTCTGCGTATGCAACAAACCATTAACAGAGTTATGGAAACAAACATGCTTATAATTCAATCCATAAAGCTTGTAAATGTATGCTTACCTGAGACTGCGAGTTAACATTTGCTCTTCTTTTAACCAAAAGTCTCACTACTTCTTTTTGTCCAGCCAAAGAGGCAATGTGGAGTGCAGTGTTCCCTTTCTGCAAATATAAAAACAAAGAAGGAAAATTGTGAAATATGAATAAATGCTGAGTGAAAGTTGGTAACTAAGCATGGTCCTTGGCTTCATAACATTCCAAGGACATGGGCAGGCTGATGCAGCTGTTTACTGGTAGCTGTTAATCTTGATATATTTTAGGATTGTCATATAGCATGCTGCCAAGCCATGATGCAATCAGATGTACACTGTGACCCCTCTCAAACTCTTGCAAGCTACATTTTGTAGGCAAATTTCTTTGTATTTTTGAGTACATTTTACAGAACTAAACATTTGCAGTGCATATATTTACTGTAAACTATACATTTATTTTTTTTTGTCAGTGATCTAAAATCTTTTTTACAACCTGATGATGGACATGAGAAGTGAAACTCTTGGGTTTGCACTTTCATTTAACAGAACAGAGCAGTGTTTCAACCAATGATATACAATACGTACTACTACTCCATGATGCCAATACATCTTACTTGAATTCAACCTAGTTCCTCTGCTGTCATCTCCCACTCTCTTTTTGGCCCTGCAGTTGTCCAGCATTATCTTTCTAATAATATAACATTCCTGTGGTAGCTTTTATGTAAAATAATAGAATATCTATATGAACAGTATAATATATAATATACTGTATGTAAATTAAGAAAAGCTTACCTTAGTGGAAGAGTCAACCTGTGCTCCTCTTTCCAGTAGCTCTTCTACTAAATCCGTGTGTCCCTCTTTAGCTGCCAGATGTAGAGCATTCAAACCGTTCTAGAGGAGTATAAAAGAAAGGGTATAACGTGTGGACAGTAATGGTCAATAGAAACAAAAGATAAATATTAATTAATAAGGCACCGTAAACCAGAGACAGTGTTAATACATAGTCCTTTATTTTAAATTGTAACAGGGATAGAAATTTCATTAGAGATGAGCTCAAATTGTCAAAAGACAAAAGAATGACAAGCTTCTTTTTAGATTTCCTAAAGGTTTTGACTGTTATTTACATCAAAGTGGTTAGTAATTGTATAAAAGTCCATAGTTTCACTACAAATGATGTATTCAGGTAACATGCACATGCATAAAACACACAAACAGTGATTCACCTCATCCTCCTCTTCATCCATTTTGCCTGCCTTGTAACCCTAACTATTTTAAATGTTCTTTTTACCTTTCAGATCCACACCTTTTCCAACCTAAATTTCAGTTTCTTCTTCTGTTCTCTATTCAGTCTTTTCTTTCCTTTTTTTCCTAATGTGATGCTCCTGCCATCAGGTCCTTCCTGTGTCACAGCCAGAGGAGAACACGGTATATCCCAGCTCTCTATTGTCCCCGGGGTTGCTAGTTATGTTGCCAACATGATTCAACAAGCACATACTTACTGATGACAAATGGACACACACACACACACACTTGCACATGCACGTTTATACGCACGTTCACAAACAATACTAAATGCCAATGGCCAAAGTGGTGTCATGTTCCTGCAGAGTCATAGATGGTATGTAGGACACCCTTGAACACAAGCATGGATGCTCTGATTTAGCAAAAGGACTTGCTGCTATTGCTGTGTCAATGAATATACTTCTACAAATCACAGCTTTAATGACTCAGCAAAAAATGTAAAATCTTATTAAGAGTATTTCCTCATTTCACTTGGACAACGTATGCCACTAATACGCACACACAGACCTTTACCAAATACACATTGCTTCACACACTGATTTAAACACGTGGGCCCCAGGAAAAAAGCTTCATTTAGCTAATGGACTTTGACGGTGATCCCTGCCAGCTTAACTTTCCATGGCAGAAGGAAAACCAAACAGATTACTATTCATGTCATCATGACTACTGATTTTTTTTAAATTGCATAGTGTAACGGTTGATTTGGATGAATGTCAAAAAAATTAGGAAATAAAGTGAATATGTACAGATTAAAGAGCAATATTACTAACCGGGGATTAACATTTGACTAGATTATAGAACACAACTTAAGTTTGCTCATTTATTCAGTATTGCCAAAGAGAACTGGTTAACCTCAGTGTTATAGTCCCTGCTAGCTTTAAAATTACAAAGAAAAAAACAAGCACATTTGGAAATCTTCAGTTACAGTTTCACTCAACTTCTGCATAATTTATATTCCCTCATATTGAGAAAGATCTGCTGGTAATCTGCAGAACTCTGACTCCCGTTGCTCTGTAATGGCCGTGTAATCATATATTGAGTGCTTTTCCACTTAAATTCTAACCACTGTGAAATTTTCTTGCTGATGACAGGTAACATGATTTTGCATCATCTTCTCATGCAGTTTTTGTAAACATTTTTGAGCCTATCTTAAGGACCAAATAAGGTTACAAATCATATATTTATGATTTAAATCATATAAGTGATATTTGTCAGGTGCTACCATAGCAAATGACTTTGGTTATGTAATATGTTTTGTTTTGGTCACGAAGATAGCACTGAAATACAATTAAAAATGTCCCCCATAGTTTTAGTCAGCCGACTCGGGCTCAGATGTGAAGGGTTGGGCTCTTGTGTTACACTGGGTGTGTATCCCAAACAGTCACACGGCTCGACTGTATGGTACACAAAGCAAAAGCAATGGTGCCATGACAACAAATGTGTGGGCACTACTCCTTTGCATCAACCAATCACACAATCATACAATTTTAACTGCTATTTATTTACCAAAGAATAGCAAATGGTAAAGGGCAAAAGAACATGAATTATCAGTTAATTAAATAATTAATAGATGCACTATTTCATGCTCATATGTCCACTTTGTGTTTTAATTTAGGATACCGTGTGACTTGTGTAAATCTTAGTGAGCTATAAAAAGAGTAGGGGGTGTGAGGCACAGAGGAAAGCTATTTCTCACCCTCCCTATTCTCTGGACCTGAGAGGAATGTGGCTTAGGGTGGTGTGGGTGAGAACAGCTGTAACAAGGACAGAGCCATCAACTTGAGTGGGGACTGGAGAGAAAAGGGCTGTGGTGCACAGAACAGGAAGACTGAAGCTGGTTGTAATGTTAGAAGGGGGGCTCTCTGCAGGTTGTGGTATGCACTGACTGGCTCAGCTGTGGGACGCCACAATGACTCAGCAGTATTGATTAAACACAAGTCTAACAGCCATGACATACTGTAGTGGCATTTATCTTTTAGTAAACAGAAGAGTCTGGACCAGACATTTAAAGACATGACTTGCTGTAAAAAAAATCCATTGATCTGGCTGAAAAGTATAGCCTTTTAATGTCTGACGCCAACAATAATTAAAAAAAGACAACAATTCAATCTGGGTGAAAATGTTCATGCTCAGGTTGAATAAATGAATAAATTGTTGTAATTGTTGTAAAAGAAAATTACGAGAGAAGAAAAACTATTGGTGGTTTCCTTACCTGGTTACATGTGCTGATGTCTACACCATTTTTCAGAAAATCAAGGACTTTGTCGATGTTCCCTGCTCTTGCCGCTCGCAGGAAACTGGTGTTACTGTCAGACTAAAGAAACAAAAAACAAAAATCTTTTAATTTAGCACCTAATTTTGTAGTTAAATTAATATTATTGATATAATTAGATATAGGAAATGAAAAAAAAAATTATTCAGAATATTAATGGAAGATGTATTTCTGAGCAGACTTCTAATTCAGCCAGCAGACACATAGTACATACAAAGAAATTTAAATTTTTTACTTTGTGTACAAGTAATTCTTTCACAATGTTTATGTTGAACACAAATCAGTGTTGGCCAGGTTGTAACAGATATGGTATATTTTCTGACCTGGAGCCAGTAAACATTCTGAGGATAACATGAGCAACTTCCACAAAAAGGCATGAACATAAATCAATGCATTAGGCATAAATCCAATATCCTTTGATCACCCCAGTAGAGATCTTTGATGCCAGCACACGCCCCATTTAAAGATTAACAACCGGAGAAGTGGATTTAATCATAAGTTTATGATATGTGTATGTGACATATGTATGTGTGTAGGCATGTACAGTACTGTATGTATGTATGTATCTAGTCAGGTAGGTATTTATCTACACCACTTTAAATTACAATGTCTATACAGTAACATTAAACAATAATTATAAGGAGAAGCATGTACAAGACTAGAGGGATAAGATAGAACAGATAAGACAGAGATGTGCCAACCACTGGTGTTAATTTGTGAGGTCAGTCTAATCAAAGAAACAATCACATGTTTGGATTAAGTCTATGCCCACATGCAGATCAAGGGTCAAGACCCTGTCCCACACACACAACCGCATGCACATATGCTTTGAATCTGAGAACGCATTACATTTGCAATGTGGTTAGACATAAACACAGCCCAGTAGCCCCAAACCTAACCTAATGACTGTTAAACCTCAAATTTACAGACCGTTAGTGGGATTGTTACTTAGCACCTACAAGGGAGAGGGGTTCCCAAGTGACTGTATAAACAACAACAAAGTGGTGGTGTCAACAAGATGTAATAAAGACATGCATGCATATGATCTGCTTTCAAATCCAAAACAGGAAGCTCACAGATTGCTTCTCTCTTACCAGAGAATCATCTAGGTCAGTTCTGGATTCATTTGTTCTGTAGTAGTCAGTGTGATGCTTCAAGTCATTCTCACTGCCAGCCGTCTTTAGTGATTTATATGATCCACAGGCCTTACATGATGCTGAGTTTCCCATCATAAATATCCAGATTCCACAGTTTATCTAGAAAAATTAGAGCTCTGTTTTGGTCCACCAGAGCCCACTTGAGCTTTCCTTGTTTAAATGATACTGTTCCTTAAACCTCTATGCTATGTCTCCTCAAATCTATTCCATTCTTGCGCCTTTGCTCACTTCCTCAGTTTTGGATCTTCTGTGTTTTTTGAGTCCTTCTCACTACCTTGTCTCTAATTCCTTCAGTCCTACTTCAGTAAAACACATGTAACCATAAACACCTTACGCTTACTATCTGTTCTGCTATGTCTCTCCAGGTTATTTTTACTTACTGAGGCCTGTCTTCGACCATATACTCAGTCCCTTGCTGTGTGTGTCCCAGGGTGGGGTGCATGACAGCTGGGCTTCAGGCTGCCAGGAGACTACATGGCAGTGGTGCTCTCAAGGAACATCAAGAGCCATGAAACTCAGTGGAGGTCTGGGCACAGTGATCAGATCGGATTTCAGTAATATACAACCTGACACAGAATGCCTTAGATTCCATAAGAAGTCAGCATTTCACAAACAGTGAAGTCCTGTCCTTTGAGTCCTATGGGTGGGATATAGAATGTTCTATGTTAACTATTGAAAATTCAGTGGTTATAGTTCATTAGTATTTCAATGGAATTGTGATTATTTTAAGCAGTCTAATCCAAGATAAATGAAGATTATATAAGTTACAAATATTGATCAGCCTGCCTTCACCATGTTATCTGTGTATTTTAGGAAGAACAGTAGCTCTACAAAAGCATTTGTCTGGGTAAATGTAGGTTCATAAAACTTTTGCGAGGTTGTACTCTTTATTGTCTAACATTTACCGTGTGCTACACATTTAGTAAACTAGTAATGTATATAGCCAGTACATGAAGCAGAACAGCAGTACCTAACTGTTGACTTACTCTATTATGAAATGAACCCCATTTGTAGTGATTACCCATAATGCAATTTTCACTTTGTAAGAACATAACTGATGTTGTGTGTGTTGATTAAACCACACAGAGAGATACGATTGATGGAGGAACAGATGTAATCTGTGGATCTGGAAAGGATTTGTGTGGATTGAGCTGCAGGAGAATATGCAGTGTTTAGAAAGGTTATACATTATCTTTATTAACACTTACACTATTATCTTCTTTACAAGCTGATGTTACAGTGGGTTATATGGAAAAATATATTACCTAGTTTGGCATGTTAAAGGCTGTAGTGTGTGCATAGACACTATATAAACAAACTATGCTTTAATTCTAGTACATAACATAAATGTTCCTCTAAAAGTCATATAGCATTGGCTTAGCAAGTGGTTTTCCACTAAGCCTTTGTCAAGCTGTAATGTAGCCACTATATATATGTATCTACACATATATATATTTAGAATCAGAGGAGATGACACATATTACATGGAACAAATCTGGATCTATTGCAACAACACACACATAATATAAAGCAGAAACCCTGTCTGTAGGTAAAACAAAGGTTTACCTGCCGCTTAAGCTCACGCCTTTCACGCTGGCGTCTCCTCTTTTCCCTGGCTTTCTGCAGAGCCTGGTACTCGGGGTGTTGCTCAAGTTCTCGAGCTTTCTTTAGGTGAGCTGCAGCATGAGCCATGACTTTAGATAGATGGTATTCTGTCGCAAAATGGTATTCTCAAACAAACCGTGTAATGCCTGTAAAGTGTCTGACACACTATTGCAGCTGGCAAAAGACATTAACCAGAAAGTTGCAAAGTTAAGAAAATTATTTTTTGTTCATTTTTAAAAGGTAAACATCTCCAAAAAAGCACACATTTCTGATAACAGCAAAAAGTGTTGAATGTAATTATCCTTTCTTCTTCATAAAAAAGTAAAAAAAAAGGTGTCTGCACATACACTCCACACATCCATCAGTGCTGCGTAACACATCCATGTGTGCAAATACAAAGACCGATGATGACTAAAAAGGGTTGAATAATGAGTGTAAGTCCCTTCCGCTCACTCATCACATTTTACAACACACGCACACATACAGGGAAAGCCCTGTCCAGATGTGCATGAACAGCACATGAACAGATGTGGAACAAAGCATGTTGTTGGCACACACTTTGCTTCTGAATGTGAGTGGCATTCTGTGTATGAGAATGTAAGGCGTTTACAGAAACTGAAGTAATGTAAGTAATGGCCAAGGACCTGAAAACAGCATAAAAAGTATTTTTGTCTTTCTTTCTGTTGGTCGTGACTGTCATAACCTTTTCAACTTAATAAAAAAGGTAGCTATTAGTTATTGGCCACAGCCCCATATATATGTCTATACAGTGCTAAAGCTTTTTATTTGCTACGATGGATAGGTCTGAAAGGCTGTGCTTACAAGATCTCACTCTCTGTAAGTTCAGTACCAGGGAGACTAGTCTCACACGTCTATTTCAGTAAATGTCTGCCTGATATGTTTCTACACTACAACAGTGACAAACTGCATGGCCTTACTACTAATGATGAGTGTGACTGCACATCTGTCAGTTCTGTATAAATGATGTGGCATGATTCATCCTCTTCCTTTCTGACCCTGCTGCTTTAGCGTTTTTGTTACTATACAATATTCTACCACCCTCTTCTGGTCATTACAAGAAGTGGACTTATTGAAGAGGTTTTCTCAAACTCCCTTTTAAAAATAGATTTTGTCCAGTAAGAAAATCCCATGGATAACAAAAGTTACTCAAACTTGGCAACTTCGCAACTATGGCAATCTGCCAGAAAAGTTAAGTAGCATAAATAACATTGATTTACATATCATTCCTTAATCGGTTTTATTGATGTAATGTTACATAAAAAGCCAACAATCATTAAAGTAATTAACTCAAATAACCAGATAAATCTAATATAAAGAGAGAAAAGCCCACTGTTGTAATATTTCTTTCCATCTACAGATAGAACAAAATAGGTCTATTGCTTCCAGTCTTACACCCTACTGCAAAACAAAAATACAAATATTATTTATAAAACCTACATTTAAATTTACATTTAGTCATTTAGCAGATGCTTTTATCCAAAGCGACTTACAAGTGAGGATAACAATGGGAGCAATTTTAACAACACAAGGTACAAAAAGCATAAGTGCACAAAAAACTAGTCAGTTTAAACCCAGCACAGTATACAAAGCTAAGGATAAGAGAATTTTTTTTGGACGGTACCACCAGACGTTGTTCATTTGCAGAGCGCAGGGATCTGGTAGGAACGTAGGTCTGTATTAGTGAGTGAAGATATGAGGGTGCAGAACCAGTGGTGGTCTTGTAGGCCAAGAGCATAGCTTTGAACTTGATGCGGGCATCAACCGGGAGCCAGTGTAACCTAATGAAGAGAGGAGTTACGTGCGCTCTCTTCGGTTCATTAAAGATCTCTCTTGCCGCTGCATTCTGGATCAGCTGCAGAGGTTTGGTTGTGCAGGCAGGGAGTCCAGCCAGTAGAGCATTGCAATAATCCAGTTTGGACACGACAAGAGCCTGGACTAGAATTTGCGTAGAGTGCTCTGAAAGGTCTAATTTTCCTAATGTTGTAGAGGATGAATCTACAGGACCGGGTGGTGCTGGCGACATGACTTGTGAAGTTTAGCTGATCATCAATTACCACTCCCAGATTTCTGGCAGTGCTGGACGGTGTAATGGTTGATGGGCCTAGTTGAATGGAGAGGTTGTGGTGGGTTTTTGGATTGGCCGGAATCACAAGCAGTTCTGTTTTTGAAAGGTTCAGCTGCAGGTGATGGTCCTTCATCCAAAGTGAGATGTCACTCAGACATGCCGAGACGCGAGCAGAGACCGTCGGATCGTCAGGTTGAAATGACAGGTGGAGTTGAGTGTCATCTGCATAGCAGTGATAGGAAAAGCCATGCTTCTGAATGACAGAGCCAAGGGATGTCATGTATATGGAAAAGAGTAGCGGTCCAAGCACTGAGCATAAGCTATTTAGTTATGTCAACATAGACAAAATTATAAATCTAAACTATAAATAACAAATATGGCATGCACAAGAAAAATAACACTGCAACTTGGTCTGACTTCTCAACTTTCCGACAAAATCCATATGTTATTGATCAGCATGTTATCTGATCCCCATACAGTGTTCTTACAGTAACACTGCTGTGGAGTGTGAGTATGCACATTTCTTAATACTATAACCATTCTATACCTCAGTAAAACTGATCAATATTGTCGTTTTGATCCTTTCCATCACTCATTTAAGGTTATGAGGATTAGGAGAATGCATTATAAAGCGGAGAGCCGACCAGAGTGTGTCCATTTAGGAGTCACATTACATTGAAGGAGAGCCTCCACAGAGATCTGAACTCTAGGCTGCATTTAGTGATTCTCCTGCATGGGGAGTGGTTAATGGTGTGCTTTCCACTTTATAGATCCAAGGCTTTAGTATAGCCCATTAGGAACCCCTTGATAGACAGATACAAGAGACAGAGATCGTGTCATGTGATCCTGCACATGTACCTTGCGTTCACAAGTTTGATGTTTACATTGGTCTTATCACATGAACAAGCACCCGTTGACACCTATGGACACAATGGATGCTAAGAGATCCATTATCAAGAAACACAATTTGAAAACAGTGCAAATTTACTTTCAAGGCATTACTGATTGTAAAAAGAATGACAGCAATTGTAAAAAATAAACCCTGTTTTACACACATCTTAATTTTCTTACTGCTGATGTTAATCAATAGCCTTTATTTATGCAGTGCTTGGGGAGCTGCAGCTTTTTTTTGTTTATCACTTGTATGCCTTAAATGGAGTCACAGTGCTGACTAGTGAGAGGAGTTAATGATGAGATAATGGACCAAGATACAATGCATCAGAGATTTAATGGAGGGAGGATGGTTCTGTTTTGAGACTGTAGCTCATTTATTTTTTATAACAACACCTCACCTGCTCTCATCTGCTCCTTTATGAGAAATGCAAGCGATTGCGTCTGTTTGTTTCATGCAGCGTAATATCTTATGTTGACCTAGGTAAACTTGAAATGTTATGCTAAAAAGTATTCTAGTGAGATCCCTTATGATCAACTACCATCAAGGTACACAAATACAATATTTCATTATGAGAGGCTTCATGCTACCCCTTTTACAAAGCTTAAACTTAACTGAAGCGGTCTAAAAGATAAGACAAAGACTTAAATGTATTCAATGTCATTATTTTGAATTGTTGATTAGAGCATATCAGATACGGACTGTTTGTTATGCTCTAGGCAACAGCAGGAGTTCTGCAATGCCCCCACACACACCATTTCCCTTTAGGTTATTGAGTCTAAACTGCAGCTGAACCCCCCACCATGTGACTGCAAAGTGACGAGAAAAGAAAGATATTTTTACTGTATGTTTCTAGGGCTAATTTAGACAAACGTGGCAAAACACAAAATGAAAGAAAGGGTAACAGACATCAAAGAATAATTGATTATGTAATCTTGCACAAAATGATTTCAGTTTTAGAGTGTAAAAAATGGTATTAAATTAACCTTTCCTTCTTTTAATTATTTTAGAATCACAAAGATGACATAATCATTATTTATTACACAGCAAACTTGGTCAGTGAACTGGGCAATAAACAAAGCAAATTAAGATTAGAAAATTCATTATTCTGACATTGATTTCAGGTTATTTTGCCCTCCCTTGTAATGTCTAATGAGTCCATTTAGAAGTTTGTACAGGATAGACTGCTATATAAAAATAACAATAAGAAGTGAACTATACTATAGTTTGGCAACACGTAAACAAAGGTAAAACCTATAACATTTGTAACGGTGCCTTTTTCCAGAGACTGTGGCGAGAAGATTCAAATGCCAACATGTTTTATTGCCTTTATTATTGTTTGAGAAAGGTCAGTGTAATAAAGTACACAGACCATGCACATCTTGCACTGTCTGCCTGACTATCTAATATGGTCTGGTCTATCAAAAAAACAACTGTAGACCAGGAGGGCTAAGGGGTGGTAACAGAATAGAACAAACAGACAGATGCTGTAGATGAGCCATTAAACCTTGATACAGTCATGTGATATGCCTCAGGAGAAGACAGGCCACAGAAAGGGAAAGCCAAGATGACCACACCCACTGTAACTGGGATGGTACACACAAATACACACAACTGATTTATGACTGTGCTCTTTTACCACTGCCATTGCTTCTTTTCTTTGTTCTCTAATTTCCCATAAAAGCAATACTTTATCTTTATCACTTTATCATACTGCCCTCATCGACATACTCTTTAATATTTAGCAGAAAAAGAATGCACAAAAATAATCAAAGGGCCCTGAAATTTAGCATCTGTTTCAACCTATAAATACATTATCTTCCTGCTGATGCTGAGTTTACAAGGTTGTATTTCAAAATACTATCATGAAAAAGCAATGCAATGCAAACAGAAGCAGTTTTACTTTGTTTCTAACTGTGCAGGCATTGGGCACAGCAACAGTAATTTACAGCATTCGCTTATTCTCTTTGAAGTACAGCCAGAGTCCCTTGAGAAAATATGACGTCAGTTTGCCATTTCCATAAATGAGATACGCAACAGACCTAGAAACTAACACACACCAACAACAGTATCCTACTGCAGTGGCTATCAATTCTCAGTTTAATCAGTGCTACAAGCTGTAGCTACAATAGCTAAAATGCAAGTAGGATCTCCTCCTGTTCAAGGGCTGATCTCATCTATACATCCAGCCAGATGACAGAGTACAGAGCATGCATGTGACCTAAAATTTGGAGCACAGAATGCTGAGTGATGCTG
Source organism: Perccottus glenii (assembly GCA_024416835.2). Classification (NCBI taxonomy): domain Eukaryota; kingdom Metazoa; phylum Chordata; class Actinopteri; order Gobiiformes; family Odontobutidae; genus Perccottus; species Perccottus glenii. The sequence continues at coordinate 17,364,602 of CM044549.2, forward strand.
AGAGTAGAGCTGAGCTCATGTCAGCTCTGAAATGAAAGTGAAAAGCACCAATGATATGTTGGTTGTTTTAATGTTGGTGTAAAAATATAGTCTCCTAGAGACTATAATAATTGAAAGTTGCATCACAGCATTTTCCTCAGCATGTAATAAATCTATTGCCTTGTGCCTGTTTTTTGTCTATGTGCTGTGTGTGCTATTTTCTCTAGCAAAATGAAAAGCTTTTATGTGTTTTCCTGTGAGAACCCCTCTGCTTGTGAGCATGAGAAGAGAGGAGAGAGGGGAAGAAGATAAATCAAGACTCCAGACAGAGAGACTGGGCACATTTAAATGAAGGTGTGTTTCTGAGAAGTCTATTGATCACCAACCACGCCCTCCATCTGTGCCGCTGATTCATTCTAACAGAAAACAGAGTCATAAGACCATAATAAATAATTGAGATCTGAATGCTTTTTAAATTTCCTTCAAAAACACCTGCTTTGTACAAAGCATGACGAAACAACATCTCAACATAAGCCAATATCTGTTAAACATTTAAAATAATATTCTTGGTGTGGTTTTCTTCATGTCCTAAACATTGTAAACTATATAAAATAAATGTGTTGTGTTTGTCACATTTTAAATTACACTAAAGAAAGAAACTGATCCATCCTATATTCTCACCTCTTTCATGAATAAAAGCCCAATGAGATGGTTTTGGATATAACTTGTGACACCCCACAGGTACCCTGGTGACCAGCAAGCCCAAGCGTCAAAAATCCATTTTACTCATATAGAATCTGGATCCGGGACTGGAATATAATATGAATATTATCTTGTGCTGCTGTTATACTTCCTGAAGGCATTTTCAGTAAAGGTGCTGAAATGGTAGTTCACAAAAGATCTTCTAACCAGACTAGTGCTTAAATAGTAATCACAGCTCTGATGAACACGGTTATGTATTGCTGAATGGGTAAGTGTGTTTATAATGCACCTTGAAATTCCACCGCAGAGACCCTCCACAGGCCAAACACTTCTATTTAGCTTTAGAGGAGATGTAAGTATGTGTGCCTCAAGTTGTTCAGAGCTAATGTAATGAAGGCCGTGGCTCCATTAGGACTCCTTTCCTGCAAAATCCCATCATTATGCTCCCAAAGGAGAATGAGACAGACAGAAAAGACAGAGCAGGAGCTAAGGGTAAGCAGATAAAAATGTCAAAGGCTTCAGAGGAACCTGACCTGCTGGCACATCACCCTGTTGGTAGGAGTGGGGTGTCCACCAAGGGAGTGGTTTGCCGCTCAACAAGGATATCATTTAGAAAGAAAGTCTGAGAAAAACACGAGCTAATAAAATAAGAGCAAAACTAGGGTAACCATGCACTCAGAAGATGTGGGTGTCTAGAACAGGAAAGATGAATGGCGTGCGTAGAAAGGGAATGTGCTGCAGGAGGAAATATAAAAGCAAAATATAGCAAATTGAGCAAAAGAAAGTACTTCAGCAGTTCATCACAAGCACAAGTCCCAAAAAAGGTCAATATGAGCCTTTTATAAAAATGACTAAAACTAATTTCAACATTTCTGTTGAGAAAGACTTCTAAGGTTTCTATTAATGTTGTAGAAGCTTAACTCTTTGGTTCACCAGCGACCTGACTGGGACCTTCACATGTTTAATTCCATCAGACTGCAGTGGACTCGAAGTCTTGTCCCAAATGGATCTTTGCAAACAGAGCAGAAAGTACCAACTAGTTAGCCACATAAAAGGTGGACCTGCTCATAAGACAGGTGACAAATGATGGCAGACCCTTTGTTGTCCACAAAGGCAGGGAAGCAGACCACAGGAAGCCATTGCCTGACAACAGCCCAAAGCAGGGGCTAATGCTCAGTGACACAGGTTCAGTGCACCCACACAGAGACATGGACACACAGCCACTTGGCGTGGAAGAAGCCATTTTTACTGCAAAATCGCACAAGAGACAGACAGTATTTTTAGCCCGGCAAGTACACATCACATTGTCGTTTTGTAGAGCTCAGTCTTTTTTCATGCTGAGTAACATTTATAACTGTGTGCTCAAGATACTGATACAACTGTGTTATTTATTGTTGCTACACATAACAGAGCTTCCAAAAACATTAGAACATGACGATTGTTACAATGCCCGAAGTTGATATTAAAAAAGTTAGTTATTGATAAATTAATAAAAAATAAAAATACTATTGCTATTTAATTTATGTAGTGTTTTGTGCAGCTGGATGACTAAATATAGTCTATTAAAGAGAAAAAGGTAAACAAGGTTTTCTGCTAAACCTTTAAAACAAATTTGAAGCTCCATTTGAACTTGACACTAGTTCTTTAATAATTAGCTCAATGTTATTTTTGACTTACATAAAAACACATACAAATACACATGGATTTATATATTTAAACAGTAGTGCGTTGATATAATAAAAAGCTACTTGTGACTTTCTGATTGGGTTCAAATGGATGAGATCAGTGGCCCCACCCAAGGAAGAAGGCTGTGTGTCTATGTGCATGTGTGCCTGCCCGCCTGTGTCTGTGTGGCACTAGAGTCCATTACTGAAATCACATTAGCCTGAGAGAGTGAGCTCAAACAGGAAGAAACCATCTACCATCTCTTGACTCACAGTCACCAAATACAGTGGAGGAGTCTTTACACAAACAACCTGTCTTCTTAGTGTATATTTACTGTATACTAATGTATACTTGAGAGCTGAATCAGCTCTCAAGTATACATTAATACACATAGCAGTAGCAGTATCAGCTTAGTAATAATATCAGAGTTACAAGGTTATGGACACAAGGGTTATGGACCAATCTAAGAGTGGACTGATAACACACATTTATAAATTTTGACCTGACACCACCCTAACTTTGTCACTGACTGCAAAATATAATTACTTGCCCAAAAAAGAAAAACTTAAGGCTACAAAACATAAAGCACTTTAAGTTAACGTACACACTGTAAAACATCAGATGTATTGTAACAATAAGTGTTTAGTTTGAGTTAGTAACTACCATTACATTTGACCTAACCTATTTAAAACATTTTTAAAAGCAAATATAGTGTAACTGAAAGTGCTTTAAGAAAGCTCTCTGTGCAAACAAGTACAGGTCTTTTCACTAATCTACATGGTTTAATGTTAAAACATACTGTAGATTGATACAGTAGAGTGAGAATGGCCCGGTAGGCTACTGTTTATTTTGACCGTCACAACAACATGCACTAGGCTGTTAGACAGACTCACACCTCTGCGAGCCCTTTCTATCAAAGCAGATTGCATTTAAATTGGGCTCTGCAAATACTGGTTGTAAACCCAACTCATGTAGCATGTTTTAAAAGTATAATAAAGCGGCGAGTGTCGATGTGCTAAAGCAAGGCAACGCCTTTGAGAGCTTGCCCTGACAGTGTGTAGCTACTGCTCGTTACACGGCTGGCTGGGCTAGTCAATGTGAGGAGCAGGGTGCAAACAGATACCCACCTGCCGAATACGGTTCTGGTGAAGGGGAGCTGGGGGTCCGCCCTCGGGAGAAGTGTTGCCAGAAGAAGCCATTTTTAAGTCACCCTCGGAGCCGCCGCCCCTGGAGAGACTTTCGAGGCTACTTGACATTCGGGCTTGGGGTTGCATCTGCGACGCAGTCACCGAGGGTCCTAACCGGTGCAAGATGATTTCTCCTTGGGTCTCAGAATCCACCAGGTTTGCTTGGGACTGAGAGCATTGTGTGGAGTGAGTCTGGATCGAAACAGGGACGTGTCCGTGCGTGGGTTTAAGGATGCTCCCAGTGCGCTACTGGAACCTGTGAGCAAATGTGAGCGCGCCGCAGATGCGCTTCCCCGAAACTCCGCAGGATCACTGCTGCTTTCAAGGACACTAGGAAACGTCATCAAAACACATTGAGTGGGTTGGCTGCTCCACAAACAGGATACTACCCAATTAGTAAATGCAGGGAACAGCACAAAGCAGGCATTACAATGTTAACACGACATAAGCTAATGAAAGGAACGGATAGGCTATTAATTACTGATAAGATCCAACTTACGATGTTGTCGTAACCCAACAGAATTGACCGATAAAATATAATGCACCTAAACGCAGCATCACGTCTCATACCTATTAGGACAGAGATGTTTTGCAGCAGTCGCATGGGCTTTAGAACTTGTTTAGCTACATAGGTCTTAGAAATTATAGTGTCCAGACAGCCAGGCACACTGAGCTGAGGTCCCATAACATAATCTACTTATGTTTCATACGCCCCCGCTTTGTTCTGGGTCACATCACTGAGACAATTTAATTGAGCTTGAAAGGGTAAAACTAATAACTATACATATGCACCTCCAAATGACATATAAACATGTCACATCTGTCTTTGGTATCTGAGCATTTTTAAAATATTGTACTAACTATGAATAATTATTTATTATTAAGTATATCAAGCTAGAAAAGAATGGCCAAAATGTTAATCTTACACTTTGACTTGACTCTTTGACTTTCTTTTGAAATGCGAGACAGGGAGATAGCCTATGTTCTTGCAACTTTTAACAGCTTTTATCTTGCATCGAGCCAATGTCTGTAAAACCTTTGCCTAATAAATATGGCTCATAATCCTCTGCTGACTAAAACTTTTGTGTAAAAAAACAAACAAAAAAAACACTGCACTATATTTACTGAGTGATACTGCACACACTCTGTATGCAGCAAAATGTTCAAGAAAAAATGTTCAAAAAGACATTTTAAAAATATAAAAATACTTTATTAGAAATCTGTCTTTTCCATGCACTATAAATGCATCACTGAAATGGTTCCATTCAATCAACACAACCACTGAATACAGTAACAACGAACACGGACAAAACAGAAGAAAAAGAGGAGAGCCGAGTAGAGAGAAGAATTGAATATCTGAGTCTTTTTAATTTGATGTGAGTTGGTCCAAGTTATCATGACTGCGGTTTGAAAGATGGGCCTCAAGAATTTCTCCAAACAAATTCCTCTTCAGCAAGCTATAGGCCATCGGGAGAAGCTGCTTTATAACCTTATGAAAATACTGGACAAGAAAAATATCAGTGTTTAGTCTGTGTTTCTGTTTGGAAAAAAATGTTTAATTATGAAACTACTATATCATTAAGAGACTGGTCCACATGAATGTCAAATACTTACGTGTGATCCATAACAGAAGAGGTCTATTCCTAACTCATAACCCATGCCGTAGTCACATTCATCATTAGCAAACTGCACAAAAGTGAGGATCTCTTGTAGAGGTCCAAAAGCTTTAACTCGCTCTTCGTCAGTTTTTGCTTCAACGATGGTTTTGCAGATCTTTTTAAGACTAGCTAAACACAGAAAAAGGCTCATTGATCAAATCAGCATGAGAATTATATATAACAACAATGCATAGATAACAAAATCAGCAAAGGTGGTTTAAAGCCTACCATCTGTTTCTGGTAGTTCTCTGTATCCAACATCGTTCTTGTCTACAGGGACAACAATACCAGCCCCGTGGAATGTCTTGGTGACCACCTAAAATATAACAAGAAGTTCTTCAGTATATAGCAAATCATAGGTTAGGCACTTCTTCACTTTTGTGTAATTCATAAATACACATCAATCAAAAAACAAAAACAATACAGTGACAACTTTTAGAGACTTAACTATAGTTGACTTGTTTGCATTTGCTACCTTCTTGTCTCTTTGCTTCATTTCTTTGGTCTTCTGCTCTAGAGACAAGCCCAGAGCCTCGGTCTTGTCTTGTAGCTTTTCCTCTAAACTTTCCAAATCTGCCTTTTGGCTACCTTTTCTCTCTTTTTTCTTAGAAGATACAAGCTGATGAGAAAAAACAAAACAAAAATGATACAGGATAGAGTATTGTCCAACTCCTTCCTTTTTTCAAACTACTAACTGCATCAGTCTAGTCTATATATATGATTATTATTGCTGAACACGATAAAGTAAAAATAAAAAATCTAGCAGCTCAAAAACCTCACTTACTAAACAGCAGCAAACACATTTTCACCCATCTGTGTAATAGTGCAACCCTTCTTGGCATCGTTTTCTCCCACAAAACATGGCAGTGAATCTGGAGTATCTCTGCAAAGCAGTTAAGTTTGTAAATTTAAATGAACTATGTCGCAACAATTGGTTAGTCATCTAATGAAAGCCGCAACACTAAAAAACAACCAGACATTTTCTATACCTGTAATAACCAAAGTGATGTTGGCTGTCATCAATCCCATGAAGTATAGTCTGAAACTCTGGTGGATCATAGAAGTATCTCCAATGAAGGTGGAAGTTAGGTTTGCGCTTTAGGTTTTTGTGGGCTCTGGCCAGAACATCATAAGGACCAACAAGTTTTAACCCAAGTGTGTCTCTCAATGCATCTGCAGATGAAGGATTTTCTGTAAATGTAAGATTCCACACAAAATGCAACCATGCAATTGTTTGGTCCGAGTTTATATAATTTTTTTTTACCACAGGGGTTGTCTGGACAAAGCTCCTTGCAGAAGTCCCAAAAGTGGTACATATCTTCTGGCATTTCAAGGTTGTAAAGTTGTTTAATTTCATCACGTTGTTGAGAATTTATAGCTGACAATGGTACATCCTTGTGTTCATCTGTGCAGGCTTTTTTCAGTTTCCCATTCCCTGTGGACGACTCCTGCAACATGCATATATATGACAAAAGCCTGTATTGAGCACAGTAGAAACCATTAATATACATAGTCAGATTTAATTGTTATAACTGAACAGACAGGACTGTCAAAGTTTTAGACTAATGTCAGTTGGGAAGAATCCCCGCTTTAAGTATCAAAAAGGCAAGCTGAAGGTTTAAGTTACACAAGTGAACATACGGCCTAATAGTAAGCTATAGTATAGTTAACCCTATTTTTGGCTTTGTATACTGGTTTAATGACAAAGCGGCGGTGTGGCAGTGAGCCCAGCTGCCATGTTGCCTTGAGTCTGTCCACTGCTGCAGAGACACGGTCAGCACGCATAACACATCTACCTCCAGCGTGTAACGCAAGTCAAGAAGTCAACCATTTAAATATGTCGCAGCCGCGTTTACTGTAGCATTAAAAGGGCATTATATTTGCACAACGAAAAGATTCAGCGCTTATTAAATTCACCTGAATTGATTTGGATTTTCTTTTTACGCGCCCTGCCATTTTCTTCCTCTTGTCTCCCCGTCGATCTCTTCTTCTTGCCTTTGAGCCCAGAGAAGTAGAGCATCTCCAGTTAAAGCGCATTGTTTCCCCCTACTGACCACAAGAGCAAACTGCAATCCCACAAAACTAAAGTGAAATAGAATCCGTGTCTTTAATTTTTATATCAATGACTATTGCCTACAGACAATCAGCTAGGCTATTTATTCTTCTGAAAAATACACATGCATATTAGATAATGCTTTTGTACACAGCATTTGAATGTCAAGCACATTTAATAGTAGTTACACTATTTTCATTGTGTATTGAGCTCAGAGGTCTGGGGTCTCCAGAGACACAGGATTCTGCGCGCTTACCTGGCTTCAAGGCGATACTTGTAGAGGCAGGGCATTCCTCGCTCAAGTAAAGCGAGTCTGCTAGGCTGGAGTGACGTTTTAGGCTACTCATTAAAGAAAGGTGATTAAAAGTGCATTTCTGTATTAGATGGACTGTTTCCATTATAGGCTACTAGCTACAAATAAACAAGCGTAACCTAGCTAATTTCGGTATGACGTCGTCAAAACTGAACGTTAACTTAAAGCCTCTCAAATTATTTCTTTAAATGGAGAATGTAGGTTAATTCTAATTTTAACCAGTAAGTTTCAGTAGGCTAAAAGACCAGTGTTAATCTACATTGGCCAGCCACGTCTTTTGAAAAACAGACTTGTAAAATGTTAATTAGCCATGTGTTTGTTTACACAGTATATGTTTGTAGTGTGACTTTAACCTCAAGCTAAATAGGGAACGCGTATATATTGGTTATTCTTTGTTATTTATCTCTATACAACATGGATATTTTTAAAACCAGTGTTTTTAAGTTAAAAGTGTTAGTAGCAGTGTTAATAGTTTCTAACGTACGTGATCCACTAAAATCAAATAATAGCAGAGTGCAGAAGTATTACCTCCTTTAATTGGATAGAGGCGCTACTTTATTTTCTATCAGTTATTACAAAACGATTCCGTGAATGGCTGAGAGACAATAACTTACACCTTCACCTGTGTGTTTTTGATTGTATATTGTCAATGAACTAAACAAGTGCTCCCTCTGTTGGTTGTTTCTGTCCTATACACTGCAGTGGGAGGGTGCAGCACTGACAACTATGCTGTGATTGGCTGCTCGAAGAGGAGGCTGCCATGACACATTGGATGCTGCACAGTCAGTTCCACAGCATCAGCAAGCAGTGGACCTCCATCATCTTTTTTATCCCTCTTCTTTTCTCTTTTTTCTCATCCGTCAGCCTCTCCTCCTCTCGGCACCATCCTCGTGCTCTCTGATTCTTCTCCCCCGTCACTCTCTCTTGATGAGGGCAGACACGCAGGTCTGCTCTGGCACACTGCAGCAGAGGACGTGCACAGGCAGCAGGAACAGCAGCAGCAGAAGCATCAGGCCGACTGGTAGGTGTGCTCAGGCCTGTGTCATTTCTCTTCTGCACCACAGGCATAAGACGTCATGTTGTCCTTTACTTAGCGTCAATGACTATCTACAGTATTTAATAAGTGTGTGATGGAGAGGAGAGCAGGGATCTGTAAAGTCTGCTGACAGGATTACCACACCCTGGGTGTATTTACTACCACAGCGAGAGCTGCTCAGTGTTGCAGAGGCATATTTTCATTCTCATATCTGGTTCATTCTGTACTTGACATTATATTGATGTAACTGTTTCTGTGCTGTGTGTTGTTGTCTCACTGCTCACTTTAGAATCATTTCATTATTCCATATTAATTAGGATTTGTGTGTCTGTGAACATTTGTTAAAGGTCACATTTAGCTTTAATATATATTGGCATGTTATCTTAACTAATGGCAATCTTTTTTCCTGTTTTACAGCCTAACCTTCCCACTTTTGCCTCACCCTTTCTCCTGTACCATCATCCTGCATTTCCCCCTCACTATCTCTACTACATCTCCTGTTGTTTCCTGCCGGCTTGGTTTTTACCCAGGATGCCTTGTTCCAGGCAGTTCCGTTAGGCTCCAGCAGCATGGGCAGAGCCTGGGTGGGGAGCAAAACTACAGATTGGAGCCTTCCCCTCAGGACGGGCGTGCTGGCGGGTCAGCCTTCCTCAGCTTCCGATGGGCGAGGACGTTGAGAGCCCCAAAATTAACCACACCTTCTTGCGAGACTATGTCACTGAAGGTACAGCTGTCAGCTTGTCATCACAGTGGTGTCATGTGGCAAACTGCTGTGACTGGACAGATTTCAAAATATCTTGATTTATTAATAGTGGCAATTTAAGTTATTGCCTTTCCTTTTCCTTTTTTGATTACTGTTGCAAAAGTTACAGTTCTGTCTATTTTTAATCAATATTCTAATGTATTTGGCAAATTTTTCATACTAACTATTATGTGATCTAACAGCCTCTTATATTCATGTCATCCTCCCAGCTGATGTCATCTCTACTGTGGAGTTTAACCAGACAGGGGACCTGCTGGCCACAGGAGATAAAGGGGGCCGAGTGGTCATCTTTCAGCGAGAGACAGAGGTGTGTACCTTTAGTCAGTCATTCAGAATTACATTTATATCCAACTGCTGATATAAATGTAATTTAAACCAAGCATGTGCATATTGTGTTAAACACCCACAAGGTCTCTTATATCTATGTCTTTTTTTACTATTTATGCTGAATAGTCCAAAGGGGAGTCAGAAGAGGCTGGGGACACTGGGGACTCTGGGGAGTACAATGTCTACAGCACCTTTCAGAGCCATGAGCCAGATTTTGACTATCTGAAAAGTCTGGAGATTGAAGAAAAAATCAACAAAATCAGATGGCTGCCACAACAAAATGCAGCACATTTTCTCCTTTCCACCAATGGTAAGTAATAGCAATCAGACTGAGAAACTAGCCCAATACAATGTACAACAGCTATATGCTCTTGTTAGGTGTTTTATACAGAATATTTGAGATTATATCAATATTGAAATATTTACCATTTAGATGAATATACTTTAGGTATCATTCTCAAGACTGTGTTATGGTTTTAACCTGATGCATTTCCCCTAGTATTACGGTATTACTATTATTTGTTGTAACAGATTTGTACAGATCTTTAACCAGTGTTTAGACACTATTTTAAATTTCACATTCTTTTAGTGAGCAATTGTTGTAACAATAAACCACAAAAAGAAATCCAAAATGTTTTCTGTGGGTGTTGCTAGATTTAGTCTACCTTTACAAGAGTATTTTCTACTGTTATAAGAATATTATAATAAGATAAGATTATTAAAATAAGATAATTAAATTTTTTCCTAAAAACATGTGTGCCTTTGTAAGCCAGAATTTGACTCAAATCTTTATTACGGTGAGAGTTATAATTACTCTGTTTGCTCTAAATATTTTCTGTTTAATATGTTTTGTAAAGTGCCTGTTATAATTGTATTGTTTTCTGACATGACAAAGACAAGACTGTTAAACTGTGGAAGGTGAGTGAGAGGGACAAGAGACCAGAAGGTTATAATCTGAAAGATGAGGAAGGACGGCTCAAGGATATCTCTACTATCACCTCACTGCAGGTACACACAAATGCAATTAAACACTGATAGTGATTTTATCACCTTATTAACCTTGTCATATTGGTTACTGTTCAAGTATATGTTTCACAATGATTTTTTATATCAAATATTCAAGGTGCCAGTGCTGAAACCTACAGATCTGATGGTAGAAGTTCGACCAAGACGAGTTTTTGCCAATGGACATACTTACCATATCAACTCCATTTCAGTCAACAGTGACGGGGAGACTTACTTGTCTGCTGATGACCTCAGAATCAATATGTGGCACTTGGGCATCACAGACCGTAGCTTCAGTATCCTTTCTATGAAGTATTTGTTTTGATAAGCACCATGCACCCAGATAACCAACACAATATACAGTTTTAGTGTCCGTTCGGCAACTCTCTATCAGATTTCAAGTGGTTTGCAACACATATATACAGTATATACATATGAAGTGTACACATGCTCATTGTAAATTCAAAAGGCACAGTTTCTCCCAAGACCCCCAAACTCTGAATTCAAGCCACAGTACACAGTGAAGACAGTGAAGCAAGCATCATAATATGGGCATGTTTCTCCTACTATGGTGTTGGGCCTATTTATCACATACCAGGGATCATGGATCAGTTTACATTTGTCAAAATACTTGAAGAGGCCATGTTGCCTTATGCTGAAGAGGACATGCTATTGAAATGTTTGTTTCAACAAAACAATGACCTCAAACACACGAGTAAACAGGCAAAGTCTTGGTTCCAAACCAACAAAATTATTGTTATGGAGTGGCCAGCCCAATTAAGGTCCCCGGACCTTAATCCAACTGAGAAGCTGTTTCTGAAGCAAAACCAAGAAATGTAAATGAATTTTGGAATGTTGATAAAGAATCCTGGAGTGGAATAACAGCTGAGAGGTGCCACAAATTGGTGCCACACAAATGTGAAGCAGTTTTAAAAACACCCCTTTCAACTAATTGCCCAATTGCACAGCCTTAAGAGCGTAAATTTTATGAATACTGGGTCTTGTTTGTTTTCTGAGAATCTACTGCACCTACTGGTAACTTGTTTGCCATTTAGCAATACAAAATATACTAAAAACCTGGATTATTCTGGTTAGTCACATTATACTGCTATTATTTTGAACAATTCTGTAGTATATCGGCTGGGGCGTACTTGGTTATTTCCCATTTAAACAGAGGCTGACCTAGAAAATCAGAGAGGCATCTATGGAAGAAGAGCTTAAATAATTTACTCAGCAGTACTCTTTCTACTGAACCACACAGGACATCCAGAAATAGAATGGAGATAGGGTAGAGAAGCGGGGGTTCATTATTTAAAGATTTGTTATAACCAGAAGCCAAGAGGATACAAACATAATGTTGTGTAGGCATTTATGGATCATTGTCATTGTTCTGCTTTGCACACGGCAAACAGTGTCATGTTATCCATTACGTAAAATTCTGCCAAGACCCGTGCCATCAAGTCCCTGACAGAGCATCTCAGATATTGTTGATATCAAACCAGCCAACATGGAGGACCTAACTGAAGTGATAACATCAGCAGAGTTCCATCCTCACCATTGCCATCTGTTTGTGTACAGCAGCAGCAAGGGCACCCTGCGCCTGTGTGACATGAGAGCCTCCGCCCTGTGTGACAGACACGCTAAACGTAAGAAAAGAATAAACTACATCTCACCCGATTCATTCACAGAAGATAATAATATTTGGTCATTGGTCATATGTGTCCAGTCTTTGAGGAACCAGAGGATCCAGGAAGCCGGTCCTTCTTCTCAGAGATCATCTCGTCTGTGTCTGATGTGAAGTTTAGCCACAGTGGACGCTACATGCTAACCAGAGACTACCTCACCGCTAAGGTGTGGGACTTGAACATGGATAAAGGCCCGGTGGAAACCTACCAGGTAAAAGAGCACAGTCATTCTGAGTCAGCATTTCTAAATGTATACTATCAATTGTCTTTTCTATAATTAAGACAATAAGACTGTGAAGGTTCTCCAGGTCATCTTGAAGAAAAGGTTAAAGCAATAGCATCTGGACTTAGTTTTCAAGGTGTTGAAAACTTAGTATAGATGATTTTGCTTTAACCTTATCTTCAAGACACTAAAATACTATTAATTATACATTTGTTTTGGATTTGCCATACACTTTAGATTGTGTGGCTTTTATCAACATACATAGTTGATGAAGTTGCAAAACATTTCCCCCTTTAAATAAATTGTATTTTATTATTCTATCTATATGAACTGCATTAATTATTGCACAATAATTTTTTGGACATGGTTTAAGCCTTACCCTAGGAACTCTTCTGGAGAATAGATGAAACATCGTCCTACACAAAATGATGATAACTGTGAATGTTGCAATTGTCTTCAAATACACTACAAACTAAAGTTGTCTGCTTTATTTCTAGGTCCATGAATATCTAAGAAGTAAGCTGTGTTCACTCTATGAAAATGACTGCATCTTTGACAAGTTTGAGTGTGTTTGGAACAGCTCAGACAGGTAAGTACTTGTAAAAAAAGAAATAGTAAGAAAGTTAAGGTTAAGCACATGTCAGCCTAAAAGGAAGGGTATAATGTCTTTCTTCTTACATTGATTCCCTAAAGTCTCTGCCATTATCTAGTGTTTCCATCAATCTCAGAGATAGGTTTTGCAGACAGGGCACTAATCCAAGCATAATTTTGTTTCCGTCTTCTCTCTTTAACCTTTCAGTCCTATTACTATATCTCTTCTTGTCAGTGTTATTATGACAGGAGCCTACAACAGTTTCTTCAGGATGTTCGATCGGGAGACGGGTCGCGGTGTGACTCTAGAGGCCTGGAGGGAGAGCAGCAAACCCCGGGCCGTGCTGAGGACCCGACGTGTGTATACTGGAGGGAAGCGCCGCCGCGGAGATGTGGGCGTCGACAGCCTGGACTTCACAAAGAAAATCCTCCACATGGCTTGGCATCCAAGTGAGAACATAATTGCCATAGCAGCCACAAACAACCTGTACATCTTTCAGGACCGAGTCAACCCTGATGCAGAGATCCAATGACAAGGGTGGAAGCTTTGACTTAGACCCAGAAAGGAACAAACACATAACTAAGCCAAGGAAGGTGTATAGACTATTTTTGGACTCTTTAATAAACTGCAGCGTTAAATGTCAATGAGCACTTGTTTTGGTCACACTTTCCTTATCCGGCCATTTAAAAAGAGGTGCAGGGTCATCTCTCTCCCCACTTTTCTGTAGGTTTTTGAGGAAAACAGAAAGTAAGGCAAAGACAAGAAACAAGAGAAAAACAAAAAGGACTGTGCTAAAGCTGTCCTAAATGTATTCTGTACAGCTCTTCACACAAAGTTCTGAACTCTTTTCTTCTCTTTTAAATAGGAGTCTCTTCAGAGCAGTGCTCTGGGGGAACATAAATAATATTTGTCCTATTCATGTTGCAATAAAGGCACTAACAAAAACAGTGCAGCAAGCAGTGTTTTAGCTTTGAGCTCTTTTACAGTTAACACAAACTTATACACACTTTTTATTGTTAGCTGTATGTGTTGGATGTTTCAGGTTTTCAGGCAGTACATTTTTTCCAGAGAGACAAAACTGTAAAAGTAGCCTACTATTTATGATTGTGATAACATTAAGATTGTAAAACTTGGATAAAGGACATACAGTATGTGTATGCACTGTTGGAGATGGAGTTTGCACACACAGTGTGTATTGTCATGTATTTCAGATATGTATATGGTTTGTGATTTCTATATCAAGGTCTGTTCCTTGCAAAATGACTTATCTAACAATGTGCTGAATGATTGTGCAATCAAGAGCAATATTATTGGTTGCTATTGAATAGAAAAGTAATTTTGTGCCATTGAAAGTGTAATTTAAAATTTTATAAAGCAGAAGCACATTTTGTTTCAAAATTAAGTATTCATAAAGCAGGCCCGTGAATGGAATGTGGTGACTTAGGTAGTTTTATGTTGTTGCAAGGTCAAAGGTCATCAGTGCGATAGCTTGTTATGTGTTACAAAACAATGCCATGCCATGTAAATTCATCACATCTTTGTAGCGTATACCTCATAGTGCCACTTGCTACTCTCGGGGCCTCACTGAAAATGTACAGCAGTAAGGTGTTGTTTGTGATGGACTCAATTGTGTGACTTGGTCAAGACATGATTGTTTACAGTGAATGCTATATTTTTAAGTGACCTTGGCCCTAAGGGGATTGTTGTAGGAAGTCTGGTTGTGTATGTGTGCTAGTTAACGGTGCATAGGTCAAAACCCCCTTTGCACATGCAAAGTAGTTTGTGTCACAACATAACAGCAGTTCACTGTAACTGAAACCTTTTAGATGTGATCAAGTGTGCTCCACTTGTCTTGTCTTACCTTGTGTCTCACTTGCTGGGTTTTAAAATTACTTTTCATTTATTTTGCCACCTCTGGGCTTGGGCTGTTCAGTGTTTTAGACTTGCTGTCAGCTGCTAATATTGAAGAGGTATTATCGAAAAAGATACATATATTATGATATGAATTGGTTTTAGTGTACTGTACACTACAGCAATATCCAGCTGGAGTCTGTGCATCAGCAATATTACTAATTATTATTAAAGTGCGGGGATAAAGGTTTTTACAACCCTGGCAGGTATCAGAATCCCATCAGTAATTTTGATCAAGTCAGCTATGATCACATCATAACCACCATCACATTCAGTGCAAGGAGAGCGAAGAGCATCAGGAGCACAGCCCGAAGCATGTTGCCATTACTCAATGCTACTAGCGTATTTATCATACTTAAAAAAGACAATTCTAACTAAACAAAAAACATACTGTAAGTCAAACGTGAATGACAGGAATGTGCATTAATAAATGATGAAATGTGACAAAATAAGTAAAAATCCTGTGTCTATTCCTTTGATAATTAGAATGCTATAACCAAAATATGCCAAAGACAAGGCATTTCATTGTTTTGCTAAACATGGTTACACATACATACATACATACTGTACATAAATCATTTAAGAACATACTGGATCAGAAAGGTATTTATACGGTTCCTCATGCATTATCATTATGTGCAATATGACATTTCTTAACATTAGTGCTGTCTGTGCTGCCAAGCATTGTAACTAATGGCACCAGGCTGTGTCTGGAATAAACACTTCCATAGTTTTTGTTAGTGATCTAGAAATCTAAATTAAGACAAGTGTTGAAGCACTTTGCCAGACCACTAACTATAAATATAATAATGGAAATAAAATAAAAATCTTATTGAAATACCCTTTCACAGAAACACTCACAAAATAAAGGGGCGTAGCTCTGTTAATAGTTCATATGAAAAATATTTTTTTATTGTACAAAACACATTGTCTTATAAATTTACTGAAACACTTCTAATGGCCAGTAGATAATAGAATGTTTCCTTAGGTTCCCTAAGAAAAATTTAAAAAAATTGTATTTTGAAGACACAGTCTAACAGTTGTGCAAACAATGAATAAATATCTGTTGAATCTGACAGAGTGGGTGGGAGTATTGCAAACAAATGATGATTCATGAACAAATTGTAAACAGAAACATACCAATATAATCTATGATCTATTGGTAAATACTGCAAAATGCACCATGTAGTAATTATAGTGTATATTTTACAGACCTACTACTTGCTTTTTATCTTATGGTGTGATTTTTGCAGATAGAAATGGAGAAAAGAAAAAATCAAAAGCAAACTTGAGCGCGTGCATAGTGGTACGTCTCCAGTCTCTCTCTATCTTCACCTGCCTTCCTCCGGTCAGAGGTGAGGGAGAACAATCCACACAGCGGATTGCCTTCAGCTCAAAAGCTGGAGCTCTGGCCCCTAAACGGCCGTCTAGTTTTGTGCTAAACTCAACCCGATTGCCAGCTTGTAAATTAAACAGAACCTGCCTAAACTCATGACTAGCCATTAAAAGTATATCCCTGGCTGGGTCTTCTGCTTCTGGAGCTCCTTCCCAGATCATCCCCACTGTCACCTCAAAACGGTGGCTGTCAAAGCGCTTGACATGGCAGGTGTGTTTGGCCAGAGCCTTTATCTGGCACAACTCTTCCTCTTCTTGCATTCGGAGAAGTAATGGCACAGAAACAGCATCAGTATCAGTGCTGGCTGCTAAACCTGCAGCTGTAAGATTTGTAACTGTGCTATTTTTGTGTTCACATTTAGGATATGTTTCTCCATAGAGACATCGCAGCCAGTCTCCCATCAACACAGGCAACATATTGATGACAGATTGAGCCCCATTTTCAGTTTCTGCAACACGGACATGTTTGAAGTGTCCTGTCCAGGTGACTCTGTGTCCATACAGGTGGCTACAGAAGATCTGAGTTTGTGCCATACCTTTTGATTGCCAAGAAGGTGGTCCACAAGCCTGACTATACTGGTTCCAGGTCAGGGTGGAGTTGTACACCTTCTGTCCTTCGGCATGATACAAATAAATGGCAAAGAACAGAATTACCATGGAGATGCCGAGCAGGATAAGTTTGACAGGTCCACGGTGTGTCAGAGATCGGAAGACATCAAGAATAGAGGTGCTGAATCGGGTCCAGAGGCGCAGTGAGACTGGGATTGCACACACAACTAGGGTGACAATCACCTTGGTCAGCTCAAGTTCAAGAAACCACTTAAAAATCTGAATGAAAAGCATTGTGGCCAGGCCAAAAGCAAGAATAGGCAACGCAAACAGGAAGAGGAAGTAGGCCACGCAGGTACGGATGAGACCCACAGCAGATGAATGCTGGAGGAGTACCACTGAGAACTCGCACCACATGAAGAACACCAGGTATGGAACCAGGAAGCAGTAAGTGCCTCGGAATCCACGCATTATGGCCATTCTAGAACAAAGAAACAAAGAAACAAAAATGATAAATGAAAATAAGCACATGTGATGATAAATAAATTTGGGGTTAATGATACAACTGATTTTATTTTTAAGGAAGTTCGGGAGCACTTCCACAACCTCAAAAAGTTATAAAAATGACATGCTCCTTGGGGAGGGAACACTAACATGAAAAGACAAGAAAGCAAGTGTTTTATTTTACTTCCAGAATATTTACCTGAAAATCAGAAAGAACAGATAAGCATAGAGAAGGCAGGGGAGACTGAGCTTCAACACTACAGACTGCCCCAAAGGTACTGTGGCAAAGGTGTGTCCCAGTAATCGAAGTGCTGTCATGTTCTTCGGCAGAAACTGGGTCAGGCCACATAAGGATGATGCTACCTGGATCATAGAAAAGTTGTGTGTAGTAGGACAGTTAATAATAAGACAAATTTGAATATTGTGTTTTTTCCATTGCCTATTATTACATACAATGGAAAGAAATGTGTGTAATCAGTGGTGGGTGGAGGGGATAACTAATATCAATCATTAGTTCACACTAACATCACATTTGGAACTTCAAGTTACAGCAACACTCTGCTTTATCACCGTGGCTCTCAAACTGTGGAACGGGTAATCAGGCTTTCTTGATTGGTTCTCATGGAGTCTCAGAAATGTTTTATTTTATAGATTAAAATAAAGATTTTAAATGGTCAGAAAATATATTTTTTTAAGAACAGTCCATTATTTTAAACATAACGTTTATCTCAAGGTTTAATTGTGATTTAACCATGGGAGTCTTTAAGCCATTTTTATAGGTAGAACAATTGCTGATACAGTAACATAAAGGATGTTTCAATTTAAATAGTAAAATTTGAGTAAAATAGTAAATAATAAGTATATTGATATAGGGATGAAAATTGCCCCCCCCCCTTAAACTATGGAATATATTTACTAGACTAGACCTACACTTTTTCTACACGTCTCTATATCCTTTCTACTTTGCATTATACTTACTTTGTATCAATAGTGATATAAAACAGAGGAGTAGACAGCCAAACTGTATTTCAACAGTAGCCTACTCATTATGAAAGGTTTCAGAATCTTTGCTTTATCATACACACAAGTGCTCAACGCGTCTGAGAAGGAATGAGGCCAAGCAAACTCTTTCTGTTTCAGACAAACACATACAACTTGAGAAAGTACTAAATGGTGAAGGCTAAATAATATCTTTCAAAAAATAGTGCTTTATAAAACAAACTCTGTAAAGTAGGCAAAATTAAATAAAACATAAACTGGAAACAGAAGGACAAAGAGATCTTGGACTCAGATCTTTCTGATGCTAATGCTATATGCATTAAATATAGCTAATGCTAAATGAGTTATACAATACTTTCCTCCTCCTTATATGATAATACTAAATCCTAACTTACCTCTATGACCATTGCTTTTTGTGCATACTTGGCTGCAGTCGGGCTGAGGCTGTGATAGCTGATCACAGTGAAGAAAATGGCCACTGTAGAAAGTTCAGAGCAAGGGATCCAGCCCTGGTCAGCCACAGGGAAGGAGAAGATGACGAAGAAGACTGAAATGATGAAATATATATACTGTTCTAGACTGTTCCAACCAAAGTTGGTTTCTGCCTGTTCCACATCCAGCCCTGGTTCAAAATGCGTTAGCAGAGATGTCAAGGTTTTGAAGTTTTCCCAAGTCTAAATAATAACAAAGTGGAAAAGACCTTAAGCGAACTGTATCTGAAAATACATAGTGTATATATTAATCACTGATTTAAATATATTACCTTGCTGCGCTTAAAAACACGCAGAGTGCAAATGATCATGGCGATGAAGGACAGGTAGAAAACAAACAAAGGAATGACCAAAGCAAACAGGTCCTTTGTCAGGTTGCTTATGATGAAGAAAAATATGAGTGCATTGACGTGTTGCGTTGGGATAATTGTGCTTAGCCACTGGACACCAGCTCTTGAAGCCCAATCCACAAGGTGCTCCTTTATTTCTAAAATTCCATGCAAGGGGTACTGCAGCACCTGTTTAAGAGTCAAATATAATAAAGACAACTTTTAGCCATTAAGTTACATTGTTATTGTTAGCAAATATTTAAGACAAAAAAGATACCATTAAGCGTGATTTCATATCCATGGCTCTTTTTATGGCCACTGTCTGATTAGTGTCTAGCATCATTCCACTCCAAGGGGTTTTGTGGTGCTTCTTGCCTCCTGATTGGGCAGTCTCAGCTTTATGCTTGAAAAGAAAGTTACACAAAAGAAAGTAACTACAACAGTATAAATAACCACATTATTTATAAGTTATTTAAATCAAAAAACATTTTTGTACTTCATGACTGCCCTCATAAGGAGCAGAGCTTTTTGTTTTTTCTGTGGCCTGGCTGCCATTTGTGGGTGAAGTTTGAACAATTCCTTGTGCATACAATTTAGTCATCTCAACAAATTCATCGAGGTCCACCATTTGTTTTGCTGAGGGAGATATATCACACTGTTATAGTGATAAAAAAACATCCTAAGTTAATTCTTTCTGCTGTCTAAACACTTACAATCATTGCTGACCATGCTCTCTAATACTTTCTGCGCCTGGCCTGAGGTTGGGACATGAGTCTTGCTTGCAGTGCCACCTACTGGTGAGGAATAAATACAGCACTAGGGATTTCCAAAAATAACCTGTGTAATGTGAAACTAAAGATCACAGCAGCTGCAAACTCTAAACTCACAAATGTGAATATATCACACACTTAATAGCAACAACAGCTAAATGAGAACAAAAAAATTAAATAAACATAATATATTTTTGTTATTATCTAAATGAAAGACAATTACCCGGTGTTGCGTGGACCTGACTGACATTTTCAAGCATCTCAGCCACAGCAAGCTTTGACTTCCTGTCTGGGTTGAGCTTCCAGTACATCATCATTGCTGCTTTACGCACTGCCAGCTCAAACTTACTTTCTGTTGACAAACTGCGTACCTCGGATTCATTTTCGGGAGTGATTCCTAGTAGAGAGTGCCAAAAATAGTGGCTGGACCAAACACAAGACAGACATACACTTACGTTTATTTTTTAAACACATTTTGTGACATTACCTTTTTTCTGTATCCAGCAGCGCTGCAGACTCTTGGCAGCAGTTTTCCTTCCCTGTTTTGCTGCTTTAATCAGCCAACTAACAGCCAGATGATTATTTTGCTGTGTGTCCTTCTCTTCAGCGAGAATAAGGTAGTGTTGACCGAGCTGAAATATAACAGTAGAAACAATGTTAAACAACACATGTTCCTGAATATAATAGTCTGTTGCACAGCAACAGAGTTCCCTTGGCCGTATCATGCGACTGTTTTCTAAACTTATCTGATATTTTATAACTCCTCTCTTATGCAGTTATTAACAAACATGTTTGTTTGTGCAAAGAGTCATCACCGCTTTTCAGATGGGAAATATACATTCTTGTCAGCATATTTTTAATTTTTTTCTATTTATGATTCCACCATACATGCAAGTATCATACAGTAAATTATGTTTTTTACAAAAGGCTAAACAGTGGTGTTGCTTCTCCCCACTATGTAGGTGTGAGATATTCTCAAAACATTTAACATGTATAAAAAGCTCAACAACATTTACCATTTAAATGCGCCAAAATTGATGCTGCATACCCCTCTAGCACTGGGTAGTTGCGCCCCTGGGACATGACATAGAGTGGGAAAACATTCACGTCCAATACTTTGGCATTTCAGGCATTCAGACAGAGTTATATGCTTACTCTTGACTAGACTACCTAAAGGTGCATTTAATGTTATTGAATTATAGTAAAATGCTAAGTAGAAATTAGTTGTATTTTTATTAGACTGTGGTATTAGTTAATAAGACGCCTGTGAGAGTATGTTGTTTATCATTTTGAAAGCCTGGGATCATCTTCCAAGTGGCCGAAAATAGTCTCATAACCAGACAGCGTTAGCCAGCAGGCTACAAAACAATGCCAATGGCCATGCAGTTTGCCGGCATGTGCTGCTCACCTGAGTCTGAGCTCTGGCATCACCATCTTTAGCTTTCACTTCCAGCTGCTCCACAGACAAATCTTCTTCAGGTTCTTCATCTGAGTGAAAGAAGAGTAAGAGTTTCCAAGTGGGAAGAAAAACATTTCAGAAACAATCTGTATCTCAGTGCATAAAGATGTTTTTGTAGACATACAGTAGACACTAGTAGACATTGCACGTGGATTATCACCTCAATGTGTGTGCAGCGTAATTTATACTTCCAATATTTAATACCAACATATATTAAAGTCCCTACCATCGTCTTCATCTACATCTTCCTCAGATTTCCTCAGTCTTGCCTGCATTATCACCTTCTTAGCCAGGAGAGCAAAAGTGGGTTTCTTTGGAGCAGAAGAGGAAGTAGGAGCAGTAGTTGGTGGTTTCTTTGGGGTTTCACATGAGGACTTTAAATCTGATGATGTGATTTTAGCTGGTGATAAGGGTCCATGTTGTGTGGTGACCGGATCTGGTTGTGGGGATGAATGAGTTTCACCTGAGCATGATGTATCAGAATGAGCGTGATCTTGACTGCAGAGGTTTTCGGAACTGGAGGAGGGAAGGACAGGACATAACCCCTGGTTGTTTACGCCACTGGGTGTTGTTGGTGTCACATCCTTGTCCATCTGTTGTGAATTTTAAAAATGGACATTTGTTTAACTTAACAAACATGAAACGTAGACATGTTTCAACTCAAAGTCCATTTGATTCATTAGAAACAAACATTATTCACTCACCAATAATAACAACCTTGGAAATGCATTGGTAAAAGCAAATGTTAACATTACACTTTAATTACTCTTTAAACAAACAGACAGACAGAAAATGTATTAAAAGAAATAGCATTTTTACCTTAATGTTATGTTGTTTCTTCAAGGAGTCTAAACTTTCTTACTAAAATTAAATGTTAGCTTTACATTTCCTTTTGGACACCATTTCACTTCGTGAAGCTCCAAGAAACCAGAGACTCTGTATGTGACTGTGGCTGGACACTCCGGTCTCCAGTCAGTGCATAAAAAAAGAACAACTTTCTGTCCCGCCCTCATTCCTAATAGGTCGTGATGAATGGCCATCAGGTGGTCAGCTTGGCCAATGCCTGTGGTGGGCTGTAAAAAAGGCATTGTACCGCATAAACCTACTCATCCAAAATGCAACGAATATATTATACTCATGTACTATGATTGGGGCTCGTATATAGATTTACAGCCTGTTCAGGAACCAGGGTCTTGTCAAATGTGCATTGCATAAGCCCCACTTTAAAAAAAGGGTTTCAGTTAAATGTTTTTAGCAAACACCCGATGACATGTCATGTGTCTTTTATATCTCACGTTTTTATTTACTTGAGTGTCATCACAAACATGTTCACTGTTCACGCAAACCAGGTGGCAAGTGCTATTTATTCATACAAATCATAGTAAGCCCAGAATAAATACTCAATTTATTAATCAAGGATATTAATAATCTAGTATGCATATGCTTAATTGTGCTTTTTATATACAATCGAACCTTGCTTAAATTTAAAATGTAAGTAAATATAAATGAGTAAATAAATAATAACCGGGAGCTGTCCACCTGTGTAAGTTCTGAAAGGACAGCTCCTTTTAAAACATCATAGCGTCTGTATTTGGGCTTGCACATTAATGGCTGGGTGTATATCACTGGTTTACTTCTGGTGTGGGTCTAGATAAAGGCATTCTTTTGCAGGGCCATCAAACTTTACCCAATGCCGCAGGTGAACTATAGCTTAATTTTGTATGTGACAAATAAAATAAAATCTTGAATCTTGAATCTTGTCTCAAATCTGGGAAGACCAGGCTCAGATGAACGTCTGGTCGTATGTTTCAGGGCTCAACTCTTAGCTCCAGATGTGGGTTAAAAGGCGGCTGGTTTAATCTAATCCTCTGATGTCTGACCCACTGTGTGTGTTTGCAAGTAGTCCATACTGTAAGTAACGCCCCTCCTATTCTAGCACTGCATCACTTACGTGCACAAGGACGGGACTCTGGAGTTTGCCTGAAGATAGATTGCTTCGAGCGAGATTGTGTGCGCGACACGCTGAGCTCCCGTGACCCGGTGAGACATCTAAGCAATCTAACCAGTCCTAGCTGTGTCAGATTGGGAGTTGGTCTGCCGACAAAACAAACCGCCATGTCGGACTGCAGGAGAGAGTGGAACCGCGAGGACGAACTGCCGGTGTACCTGGCTGGCCCTATCAACACCGGACCGAAGCAGAGGAAGAGCTACGGCATGTTCAGCTCCGTCGAGGGCGCCTTCGACAACAAGACTATAGACTTTGAGAATTACGCGGTAGGAAGGAAGGGGAGTCGCACCCCGAGGAGCGGTAGCCGGGAGAGGCTGCTAGACACCGGGGAGTCCATCGGAAAGACACCCGGTAACGCCCCGGAGGCCTCACCGAGCGACTCACGGGAAAACAGGCAGGAAGGGGAGACCGCCGCCGGGGTTAGGTTTGCATCGACAAAACACGATGTCGATGGAGAGGTAGGATTGGGAAGAGAATTGGAAAATAATGCTATTTATTTACATTTTTAATGGAACAAGTCAAAATAAACCTGGCTATATTGGCCATTGTGATGGATTTTAAAGCCGCTGGTTGAACGTCTATCGAAGTAGCTTCATTTTTTCTATGGTGACACAACAAATTTTTTACCAGTGTTTTAACAATGGTGGCTCATTTTGAACTTTACAGTGCAGTCAGGCCATGTTCTTTGGCGGTAAAATGTGTAGGCAACATTTAGATTAAACTCCGTCGAGAACTGTCCCTGACTGAGTGGTGCTGAAGCGGACATCCACAAAGCGCGTCACTTTGTGTTTTTGATCCATTTACTCTGTACCGTCATACATATCATTGGGGGCGCTCTTCTTCCCCGTGTATGCTAATTACAAACATGCTCGCACGCACGGAGCCGTCACCTGCGCGCTTCCTGGCTGACATACCTCTACGCTCACGTACGGCACCGCTTTCCCTCGCTCTGCGCTCTTACAGGAAAACAATAAGCGACAATAAGGGGGACAAAAGGGCTCGGCACAGCGTAGGGCGCCGGTGTCAGCGCATGCCAGAGGCTAGAATACAGACAAGGCAGGATGTCAGGGAGCACTTTCCAGGGGAACAACAGCATCCCCCATCTGATGGTAAGAGAGCGGGTTAGCTTGCTTAGCAACTGTCCCCGCAAATCCCAACACAGGGGATTAAATTCTTAGCATGGAGTGGAAGCAGAGAGCATAAGGCCCTTGAGTGAAGACAAAGAGGCGACACGTCTCTGGGCTATGTCTGTGTGAAATCGAGCGTTTAGTTGTGTAATATCCGTCGCCTGTCCAATAGGTCATTTTCATTGATGTGGCGATGAAAGAAGGACATGGCAAGCAATAGTGTGGATTTAATAACAGAGAAGAGGGACTGGTGATATGTCTAAATGCATTTGTTTCAACTACAGGACATTGTTTGGAAAGGTTTTTCTTTTAATCTTTTTGGACAAGGTAACAGCAGACCCAATGCTGTGAAGAATAATTATAATGGCACAATGCTGTGAGAATTATTGGGCCTACCATCATTGTCATGGTGACATAACATTTTTTGCCATGCAGTTGCTAATGATGGATCTATGATGGTGATATATGTGATCATAAGTGCGTGTGGATACATAAGCTCATCACTCAGACACACTTTATTTTTATTGTATTAATGTGTAATATTCTTTCTACTTCTACACTGCAGAGTGAAAAGCTTCTGATCAAAGGAGGCCGCGTAGTTAATGATGACCAGTCTTTGTTTGCGGATGTCTACATCGAAGAAGGCCTCATCAAGTGTGTATATAATAATAATGCTTAGTAACAGTTTAAATTTGCCTTTTCAGGTTGAAATCCTTTGTTTTATTTTTTATTTTCAACAAAATCATACACCTGTCTGTGCTGACCTTTTCACATTTTACTTTCAGCCATCACCCATATTTCTATATTTTTTGCTGGGAAGGCAGGTGGGGGAGAACCTGGTTGCCCCAGGAGATGTCAAGGTGATTGAGGCACACGGCGCATGGTGATACCAGGCGGCATAGATGTCAACACCTGCTTTATGAAGCCCTTCCTAGGCACATATCCTGTTGATGATTTCCTGCAGGGCACCAAGGCTGCACTGAGTGGCGGCACCACTATGATCAGTGAGTGTGGATGCCTAGTACACCATGTACACAGTTATACATGCATTTTTTCTTGACAATAAACCTCTTCTTAAAGAAATGTAGTGCTCAAAGTCAGCACAAAATACTGTATTAACCTAACAGTTCAGAGTCTTTATTTAGAGAGAAGTGCGTTTAAGGAGATTTATGTATACAGCATATACATATAAACAAAACAAAAATAGAACACGTGTCCTACGTTTCAGTTGACCATGTGGCCCCTGAGCCAGGGGACAGTCTGTTGGAGGCATTTGAGCGCTGGCAGGAAGCTGCTGATAAGAAAGCATGCTGTGATTATGCGCTACATGTCGACATCCCACAGTGGAATGAAGCAGTTAAGGATGAGTTGGAGCTGCTGGTGCAAGACAAAGGTAGTGTAATCTTTCAGAACTAAGGTTTTTTGCTATAATTCTTAAGTTCTTCAATGGTTTTTCATTTGGGGCAGATTTAGAAACATTTTGGCAGAACATGTGCTGAATCCTCTTACAGCAAAAGCCCAGTTGAAACCTTTTGTGTCATAACAGAGCAGTCATGGTGGCTGTGTGTAAAATAGGCTTGTAATCTGTTCTAAGTAAAAAATGACTTTACTTGTGGGGCAGCTATAAAACAACAGAGCTACCAAACTGCCTGTATGCCCAGATTACTTATTAAGCTGTGAATATGACTGGATGCTTTTTGTTGTTGTTCTTTTTTTTATTTGGCCAATTTCTTTTGTACAAATAATCAATGTTGTTGTGAATAACAGTGTCCTCAAATGTTGTCAGGTGTCAACTCCTTTCAACTGTATATGGCCTATAAGGATAAGTACCAGATGACAGACTCGCAGGTATGTTTTATCATCACACCACAATGATAATCTTATGTACTTTTGAAATGTTAGGAATTCTTTATTCATATATTGTTTTTTGGCTTTTCCCCAGCTCTATGAAGCCTTCTCCTTCCTGAAAAAATTGGGCACTGTTGTTTTAGTTCATGCTGAAAATGGAGACGTGATTGCTGAAGTAAGTTGTTTGTTTATATTTTATTATTTAGTGTGGCACTCTCTTGCCCTTTATCCCACTTTGAAGCTTTGTGTCTGCTGTTGAGGCCTGACAACATAAACACTATTATAGCTGTTTGACCTTAGTTTTGTGTTCATCTATATTCTTCAGCTCAGAGCACAGAAGATAATTAATGGTGTTGCAGCTGCTAAAGATGGCTGGTTTATCTGAGGGCAGTTTTTACATTAATGATGATGATAATGTAACGGCACGTAGCACAGGAAAGGCGAAGGTACTGATGAAGCTGACAGCTATGATGAACGGAGGTGGAGGTCAATGGGAAATAATGATCCTGATTAAGGGGACCAGTGGGTGAAAATGTGGAGATAAATGAGGATAATGGATTATAATGAGAGTGGATGAATTAGAATGATACACATCCTAACCTATTAGTAATTCAAAGAGCAAGTTGCTTGATGAAAAACCTTTAGTAATTCCTGGTGAGAACAAATAATTGAGGAGACAAATGAATAAGAGAGTGGGGTGTGGTTTTCATTTTGAGTTGGCAAAACAGCATTATGTACACAAATTAATTTCTAATATTATAGGAACAGAGTAAAATCCTCAGTATGGGAATCACTGGTCCTGAAGGACATCCTCTGAGTCGGCCTGAAGAGGTAATGTTTCATCCATCTATTTGTTTGAAAAGTTCAGCCTATAGATCTTGACTTTGCTTTTCATTCTATGCAGCTGGAGGCCGAGGCGGTGTTCCGTGCTATCACTCTTGGAAATTGTGTGAACTGTCCTGTTTACATCACAAAAGTGATGAGCAAGACTGCAGCTGACACCATCGCCCAAGCCAGGAGAAAGGGTCTGCATGCCTTTCATTTCTCTATTTTTGTCTGTCATAA
This sequence comes from Perccottus glenii, assembly GCA_024416835.2. NCBI lineage: Eukaryota > Metazoa > Chordata > Actinopteri > Gobiiformes > Odontobutidae > Perccottus > Perccottus glenii. The sequence continues at coordinate 17,392,245 of CM044549.2, forward strand.
ATTGTTAATGTTTCCTGAAACGGTTTCCCTTGCTATCCTTTTATTTAGGTTCTGTAGTTTTTGGGGAGCCAATTACAGCTGGCCTGGCCACTGACGGGTCTCACTACTGGAGCAAAAATTGGGCAAAAGCAGCAGCTTATGTGACCTCTCCTCCCTTGAGTCCAGACCAAACAACCCCAGATCACCTCCACACACTGTTGGCCTGGTATGTGTGTGTTTATTCCACCAATCAATTGCACAATATACTGTAAAAGCATTATTTTCACATCTAGGCCTTACAAAATAGCCTGTGTATTCTGTGGACACCGACAAAAGCTTCGAAGCAGTTAACAGTAACTTTTGTCCAAAATGAAATGTAAATTTAAGTTAAGACCTTCTTGAGCTCACCTATATTCACATGCACTTAACATCCTGCAATACACTTTTGACTGTCCTCAATTCCATAAATAGCACAAGAACTACAATCCTTCATCAGCTGTTGCCTTGGCTACCAAGTTTCTCCCTCCTCCTCCCTTTTACTCTTCTCTTTCTGGGACTCTCAAGACGGGTCTGTGCTGTCACTCCAGTGTTGTGATACTGCTGTGGTCTTTGAACTTCTGCTGAGAAGAAAGGCTGTATTTTAAGATGCAAACAAAAGACCTCTAAACACACTAAAATGTTAGCAAGGCGTTATTACTTTTATAACAATGATCAGACAGCTCACTTTTATGGAGTGATTAACAAAATATGTAAGTGCCTTAATGATTAATTGTCATAACATAACTCTTCATTATGTATGAAGTAAGATGAAGTCTGTGCAGACGTTTTCATTAAACATGCATCCTTTGTGATCTAGTTAATGCTTCAAAGACTCCCACTGCAGTGGTGTTGCACCACGCTGCCTCAGTTGACTGGTTTGTTTGCTGGAGGCCACTACAAGACTTGCACTTATAATTCAGATGCTCTTTAGGGACACCCAGTGGCAAAAAGTGAGAAACATTTCTTTGGGATTGGAATATTAAACTGTATTTACCAATAACTTTTCTTGGCTTAACTGTTTGTTATGTATTAATCCAATAGAACAAATCAGTACACAGGACCCACTGCCTCTTTAAGAAGACCAAATCATCTAAAAACCAGCTGTGTCAGTTAGTTTGCCTTATTAGCTTACCTTTGCCTCTGAGAATGGTCCCTTTTCTCCTTTAATGTCACACATATGTTTGATTATACACATCACATCAGTGTTACACTTACTTGAAACAGTTTTTCTTATCTTTTATACAGTGGGGACCTACAAGTGGTGGGCAGTGCTCACTGTGCATACAGCACAGCCCAAAAAGCCATTGGTAAAGACAACTTCACTCTAATCCCTGAGGGAACCAACTGAGTCGAGGAGAGAATGGGTTTTGTTTGGGACAAGGCGGTAGTAAGTGTGAACAATTTTATTTTAAACATGTTAATGACTTTGTATTAGTTTCTACACATTTTTTGAATTTCTGTCTTTTCTTTCAGACAATGGGGAAAATGGATGAGAACCAGTTTGTGGCAGTCACATCCACTAATGCTGCCAAAATCTTTAACTTGTACCCACGTAAAGGCCGTATAGCAGTTGGCTCCGATGCTGACATTGTCATCTGGGACCCTCACAGTGTCAAAACAATCACTTCCAAACTCCAGCAGTCGGTAAGCATAGTTAAAAATATGTTGCAGAGCAGAAAGCAAACTGCAGAACTGTTGAAAACAGGGATGAAAATTTTCTACACAGAAAATTGATGGTGACACAAAACACTCAGGATATTTGACAATAGTTCATATATTGGGTCTATTCTGCCAATCTCAAAGGTCCTAATCTAGACTGGTGCAGCTTTAGGGTATAATCCCCTTTACCCCTCACCCATTCTGTGGCTCAGTCTCTGTACCCATCCCCCTGAAGTCACTGTTACTGTTCTGTACTCGCAGCCTCTCACTTATCCCCCTTCTGCATTTTACTGTATTTAAGCCAGCGCTCTCTAAAATATCTCAGAGACTGTGTAAGCATTGTAATTGGTGTTGGGGGAAGATAAAGAAGCTCCTCTTTGTTCTGAATAATTCCTATTTCACATTTCCTATATCTTGTACTCTTCATCCCTCCTAACAGGCCTCAGAATACAACATCTTTGAGGGTCTTGAGTGCTGCGGGGGTCCAGTGCTGGTCTTGAGTCAAGGTCGTATAGTGTATGAAAACGGCAAGCTTCAGGCTCAGCAGGGCTCTGGACGATTTATTCCCCGCAAGCCTTTCCCGGACTATGCCTATCAGCGCATAATGTTAAGGAACCAGGTACAGTGGGTAGAAAAAACATTGTGAATAAATATGAATGTGTTTTATATAGTGTAGTTGACAGAACAGTATAATCATTGTTTTCAGTTTTAAATGAGAATGCCTTATCATGGTCTGTTGTTTGGGCACCATTTTGTCCAGGTGTACAGCAAGCAGGGTGTTTCTCGTGGGATGTACGATGGCCCTGTGTATGATGTAGCCCCCGCCCCCAAATATATAACCCCTTCTCCTTCAGCCAAGACTTCACCGATTTCACACCAACCACCTCCTGTACGCAACCTTCACCAGTCCAACTTTAGCCTATCAGGTACAAGCAGCATTTGTTCGTTTAAGGACTGTAGTGGTGTTCCATAATTTAGGCACAGTAATTACATATGCTGTTTACCTTGCTCTGCAGGGGCTCAGACAGACGACAATGTCCCTCGAAGGTCCGGCCACAGGATTGTAGAACCCCCCGGTGGCCGCTCACACATCATCAACCTTGGTTGAATGCTTGAAGTGTTTGTTGTTGGCTTTCACCTCTTTACTGTGTGTGAGTGTAAAAGTATGGCTGTCATTGTGAGTTCGCAATGACAGCCATACAAAGTACACCTTTGTGTTTCTTGTTACAATGGTCACACTCCTTTAGACCATTAGGTTTATAACTTGCCTTGAGTCCATGGTCATGGAGGAGAAGCACACTTAAAAAGTCATTACGCTGCGTGTGATTTACAATCATTAAAAAAATAGAAAACTCTAAAATAAAGCTGGCACTCAATCGCACACATACTAAGCCCTTCCAAGCATCAAAGGTGTCAGTACTAGACTAAGTCTTTACTTTGAGCATGACGCTTCCTTACTTACTTTGTCTTACTGTATGAATCAGCTCTAACATGGTGCTTTTTTCTAATTATAAAGTAAAGTTAAAGTTGTTTATTAGCAACTCTGGATTTGTTTTGTCTCACATTTTGCATGGAAATCTTGGTGTTGCACTTGTTGATAGACTGGGATACTAGAAATAGACAGCACAGACACATGCTTGTATTGGGCGTCTGCTTTTAACACATTATGCACTGTGCCACCTGTCTTAGGAGTTAAATATATATTTGTCTCAACACAACTGTGAACATTAATAAGCAATGCAACTTCCTCGCTATCATCAGATACATTATGCAAACATGATTATAATGTTCCCTTAGATATGAAGTGGATAAACAGGTACAAATTCATAAAAGCTTTGCACTGCACAAAGAATTTCTAGATTATTCTTCCTACAAAATATTCTCACAATTAATTGTGTGTCCAATAGTTTTCTGCCAGAGGCAGATGTGCTCAGAGATCTTTGTTATGCTGACTTGCAATCATTTCCTAGTGAAACAATCTCACGCTGCATTTTTATACTTATTTAATTGTTTTGTTTGGTTATTGTGCATGTAGTGTTTTATGATGCTATTGTACTTGTTGCTTTGTTGTCTGATGTCTCGAGTGGACCCACAAATAATCAATAAAGACTATTGTTTTAATTGAGATGTATATACTATTTTGTCACAGAAGTTTACTAAATATCTCATCTAACTAACATTAAATGAATTGTGTAAGATCATATAGCACACACTGAAATAGCCCAAGGTAAACATGTTGTTATTGACATTAGTAGAAAACATTAGTGGACCTGTTAAAACAAAGTTTACAGTAGGTTGTCAGCTTGTTAAGAAGCTTGAAATGTGTAATAGTGCTGTATATCATTAATGTTGCAATTGTAGTGGCATAGACCCATCTGGAGTCCCAGTGGAATGTTTTCTTTTATCCACGCTCTTGAGAATAACAGCCAATTTACTTCTGCTGGTTTTCATGTTTCATCTGGCAGAGATGGGCATTGCTTGTTCCAAAGTGTTTTCTCACAAGAAAAATCTGTGACTTTGTCCAAAATTGAATTAATACATTTTGAGTATAATGTGAGATTTGTCTTTGAGTACTGGCAGGTTGACCAGCCATACTTAATTAAAATGCTGCATTATACTTTAAAAAAGTTATTGTATCTTGTGTGTAGTACAGGCAAGATGAGTGTAACTTAATTTGTAATAGTGGGCTTTTAAAAATGCTCAACATAACGTACACCTGTGATGTTAATAATTGTGCAATATTTTTTAAAGCCAGCCCTATAAGAAAACAAAACTTTTCTGGCCTCACCTACAAATAAACTGAAGGCAGACAGCGCTGCACTCAAAGAGACCAGCTGAGACCTGCATACTGCCAGTGCCATCTGCTCAGAGACTCAACCAAAGCCATGTTTTTGTGAGCTCTTGAGACTCAAATTGTGTAAGTTGGAAATTGTTTGTGCAGCAGGTCATAAACCTCTGAAGTGTAAAACAGAGCATAGGAGATTATGGCCAAAAAGCTCAGTTCTGTGTGTGCCAAGACTTGAACAGGTGCTTTAGAAGACTCTAAAAAGGAGGCGGCTGCTGCTTGGAGCTAATACAGGATCGACAACATTCAGGCAAATGACTGAACCAGCTGTGCTCTTCTTGTGCTGCCATGATCAAGTCCCTCTGTGCCTTCAGCAACTGTACCCAACAACTAGCTCTCTGCTCTGAATAAACAATATGCAATGTCAGAAGGCCTTTAATTGTGTGACCGTAACTTATACAAGGCACATAGTGAATGTATAGTAGTTAATATACAGTATTTCCATATCCGCATACAAATCTAAAGGGGGAGCAGCAACATTATATTTAGAAATCTTTATGTATGTTTATCTTTATGCTGTCTAACAACAGCAGAAATACACTACAGTTGATAAAGATAAATGCTCAGCCAATAATAGTTAAAGGAAATTAAACATTTTTCTAATAGAAGTTAAAAAAGCTGCTGGGCAGCACTCAGCACACAACAGTGTCCTTGAAAGCCACAAAGCCATCAGTGTAATCTACTCTTTGAAGTCAAGAGCTGTCAACTTGAAACCCCAAATTGTGGTGTCACACATACACACTGGAAATTAATTTTGCATTTTATGTTTGAGTTGCAGAGTTGATTGCGATTGCAGACCTATGCAGTACATCTCCATATCACATTTACCAGGTGATTGTGTGGGCCACTTGAAGAAAATGACACAACACAGTACACATTTTAGTGTGAAGATAGCCTGATCCAGGTTTGGTAAAAGATAAGCTTTGACATACAATGACTTTGTGTTTTTTGCATTCTCCAGTGACTGGTGGCAGGGCTTTGATGAGTTCAGGCCGATGTGACCATGAAAAGATGAAGAGACATAAATGACAGCCTACGGAGAAACATAGACAGGATCAAAACTACCATCACCCGGCTGGCAGAAAAGGCAGAATGGATGTTTACAGTCCTGCTGCAAGGCTTTCCTCAAAAGAAACGAGCAGCACTCTGACAAGATTTATCACATTTACGCTGCCTTATCCCCTGTCATATAGAGGATAAATGTTTCTTTGTTGTTCCAAGGCAGCAATGCATTTGAGATGTTAACCAACTGGACACCGGAAAATATTTTCTCTTGGCAGGGTTGTGATGAAATAAGTCACAAGAAAAATTATACAACTGTGTGTTCACTTGGAAGCCATGAGCCAGGAGTTCCTCTGAGTGCAGGCAGACAAAAATCTAAGGTTACACCATTGACTAAAAATTATTTTAAACCCCTGAAAGCAACTCAAAAGGCTATTTGATAAACTGAGCATAGAGCACTGAGGTTAACATTCTGGGATTTATTTCACCAGATGCCCCCTTGCGATGATTTCCCCTATCTTCATAAAAATCAATATAACCAGCTCTTAGCCCTGGAATTGAATTAAGAGTTCAAAGAAACCGACTTTCTTTTTCCACTGCAGACAACTTTGTATCCATTTGTCTGCTCAAACAATGGGATTTATTTACAAAGGCTTTTACAAATACTGTCAATCTTAGATAACTTCTGACTAGAGCCTGATTCATATGAGAGGTTTGATGTTTCAAAATAGGTTGTTAAGCTTTTATTTTGTAGCATAATGATTGTGTTTTAATTCTGGTCCTGGGGGAATGAATGAAAAATAGAACCAAGTGAAGACTTTTCTGTCACCTAAATTGGAATCTGAGTTCATGTCAATACATTCTTTTGTAATAATTAAAGTATAAAGACAGTGTTTAGACTGACTAGTTTGTAGTATTTACGTATTTTAGACATGGATCCCATATTATTCAATTTTTAATCAGTACATAATTAAATTCAGGTATAAATGCAGGTGATAAAAAGGATGTGTAAATTAGGCATCAAAGTTGATTCTCAGCTAAGTAAATAGCTTTAACTACATAGTTCATCAAACTTACTTTCCTCAATTTATTCTTCTACAATTTCCATCTTAGCTGCATATCATAACCTTTCCATAAAGATCAATAAAAGACAATAAATATCATGAATGAGTATTTTTCAGATAGGGTCTATAAATGCCATGTTTGTCTTATTCATTCTTCAAAGCTATAAATGTAAGAGGCAGGTATATCTGTCATCTGAAACGAATTTTCAACTTAACATGAAAAGAATGATATATTTATATTTCCAAAGTTTATTTTTATCAAACATGACATGTTTATACTGATCTGGCAATTGCCTGGTCGTGCAGTTCTTTTTGTCACAAAGTGATGCAAGTTCAAAAAAGAAAATGTAATACTGCTTAATGACCGCGTGGTGTCACTGTTGTATACTGGAAGAGAAGGATTACCAGATTGCGGGACAATTTGACATTATGAGTCCTTCACACTAATCTTTGCAGTGAACACCTCAGAAGTCTTTTACACAAAAGTCACTCAACATTTAGGGCAAAGGCCTGTGAATGAAAACTGACCTTATTTAAGTTAACTTTAACTTTGAATATATAAATGTTACAAATAATTATTCAGCGTTATGTGTCTTTAAAAAAGGTGCCAGACACAGATATGTTTGCAGCTTTTAATGTCAAAGTCAAACTTTTACATGATTCATCTTCATACCAAACCGTTCATCAACAGCTCCTCTTCCTCCTCGTCATAGCAAATGCAATTAGTTCATGTTGTAAATACAGTAAAGGTTCAGCAAAACAAAACAAAAATATAAATAAAAAGAAAAAAAATCTCAGCCAGCCCTGTAAAAAACAAATCAAAATCGTTTTTTTTTTAACCCATTTTCTTATTTTCTCAAGTGCAGTTTTGTAAGCATGCCTTGTTGTAGTTCTGATTCCATTTGTCTGTTCTACAGTGTATCTGTACATGGCTATTAGTTAACAGCATGAGGGGAATGACAGGTTCTCCATGTCCACAAAGTGTCTTATTTAAAAAAAGTCTTGATTAGTGCATGGTAGTTCACTGGTGTTTCTGCCGCCTGTCTGTCTCCCCTCTTTGTTTTGCAGTAGACTGAAACATGTTTAAACGTGCAAGTATAAAAAAGATACGCACACCCACACAGATTCATATACATGAGTGCTGCTTAAATCCAGTGTTCGAAAGGTGCTGTAATGAAACTGCCATAAAACAGCAGCACGAAGAAAAATCTCTGCCCCTTTGAAGAGGCAGGGCTGCAAGGTGAGTCTCTCTCAAACGGACTTAAGTTCTTCAAAACCTTCCAGGAGTTTTGCTCTTTCATTCCAGGGATTAAAGAGCACAGCTCTGTCAAAGCAAGCCAATGTCCATCCACTTCTATCCTGCAGGTTGTTGTGATGGTTTTCACCAAATTCTTTACAAAGAGCGGAGTATGTCAGTCCTTCGGCTTTTCTATGAAGTCCATCAACATCAGAGCTCAGTAAGCAGCCATGTCGGGGGCTTTTTGGGTCTAATGAAGGCTAAGGGAGTAGGTATGTCAGTGGGCTAAAACAAGTGTGTTCTTGGTATATACAAAGTAGGCAATGGCAATACTATATTAGCACAACCACCCAATGGTAATAACATACTTTTGTGTAAGGTGTTTTCCAGTGAGGGGACCGTCAAGCAGCAACAGTGTGTGGCAATAACAAAACCACAAATTACAATTACAGTAGTAGGCTAAACACAAAGACAGTAGAAGAATAGAGGTCCAATAAACTGTGACTGTATAAACTTGCCAACAAACCTGTAAAGCCATGGTCACAAGCTTTTGCTAGCTAGTGGTGTTAATTATCAGGGAAGTACCAGTGACTTCTGAAAGCACTGATGAGACATTGTAAATAGCATCACACAGAGTAATCAAGGTCAATGTAGAGTACTCTGTCTTTATTGTAAATGTTGAAAGTACATCTTCAATTATAAATAACTAGGAAGCAGAGTCAGCGTTCAACAAAATCAACATTCTCTAAACAGATCCAAACTAAACTAATCTCATTTTCCACTATTCCACCACTGTCTTTTGTTCAGCATTGTTGTTCATTTTACCTGAGTGTTACACTTTTATACCAGCATTTATAAAGTAAATTTAGTTTCCTGTGGACCATCTGATCTAAAACAACCAGAAATGCAAAGAGACACTTACTGGCAATCTCTTGCAGAGTTACATTTGCCGATCCACACATTAATGAGATCAGAGCAGATCAAGGGAGCAGAGGAGAAAAGAAACTCATTAAGACCACAGGGACGACCTAACCCTATTATACCCTATCACACTACTGAACCACACGCTGATGATGGGAATTAGGATGAGCCTGGCCTCGATCCACACCCACTCACCAGTGCAGCGCAGTGGAGTGTGTCTGAAGTCGCACTGTAGCTGCTGGGAAGGGCGAATGTGAAGGAACATGTTATCTGCACTCTTCAGCACAGCAGTCGGGGCGTGCTTAGATCGGCACTGTGTGGTGAAAAGGGTCACAGCACTAACTTTATGCTGACAACATTGTGTTTTGTAGCCCGTAGCAGCCTTTGTGCCTACTTTTAGGCAAAAGAAATTCCTAGGGTTTACGATAAAGAAGCAACTGTTAAATCCACTGAGGATCCACTCGCTCTCTTGCTGCCGTCATTATCTCCATTTCCCAATTACAAAGAATGTACATGTATCTAAATAGGCATGATACTGTGTCCAAAAAGGGGTGTAGTTTAAAAAAGAGAGGGAAAAGTTAGCCTTTCATGCAAGAGTCCTTTGTCATTTTTTTTTCTAGATTTGGTTTCTCTATGAGTCCTACTTACAGTATGCAGAATATCACATATTCTCACGTTGTCTATTATTACATACAGTAGATGTCATTGCAATTCCCTTTAATGAAGCCCCACATATCAGTCAGAGAAATGTGTAATTATTTAAATACATTTCATGTTTAAATATTAGCTGGAGGGGAACAGGCAAAAATCCTTCAGCTGGTCTTAATTAGAGGCAATATGTTCAGAAGATGACAGTAAGAGCACATACACACATGAGGTGCACATAATGTGGATCTGGTTTCTTCTTATGTCCTAATGTATGTCCATGTGCCTATTATATATAGTATTATATACTATGATAAATGGCCACTGACAGTCATAAACTGTGGCCTTATCCAAGTTTGTATTATGCAGATGTTGTCTGACTGTACTTGCATGCTAAACTGACTGCTCATGTGTAGGTGTAGTGCATGTGTGAGGATGCTGCAGGTGCAGGCTGAGGGACTGCAGTCTGGTCTGAAACAATGGCGGTAGAGGTGGTGGGATCAAATACACACATATGTACACACTGACCAAGCAGGCCAAAATATGAATTTTAAAACACACTGTAATACTGTGGCACTACTGACACTATGAGAACCTTGTGTTCTGAATAGTTACATTTCATCGTGGTACAAAATGGTTCTATTCACATTGTTGCAGTTTGTTCAGAATCCTTTGTGTTATCTAATAACAATACCTGATTTCTGGGATCAGCACATTTTTTGTGTTACTGTACAGTAAGCTCACTTTTGTTGCTATTTTTATCCACTACGTCTGACTTCACTCTCATGGGAGATGCAGTTTTGATTGTTCCACTTTCTCAGTTTGTAACGATAAAGGTTGATTAGGCATTAGAAAGTTATGTTTTTTAATGAATTACACCCAAACACTGCAATCAAAGTACTATAGTTCTATTTTTACTGAATAAGACCGTAGTAGTTTTTCAATAGCTGGCTTTAAACAGCTCATCCAAAGCTTGCAAGGTTGCAACGGCTTCTATAGCATCAGGATTTACCCAGCATCTGTCTTCTTCACAGATCCCTCATTTCCAAAGGGTCAGGCATGCTCTGGATTCAGGTACAAAGGAGATGAAGCTGTCCACTTCCATTGACAAATGATACGCCAGTAGTTAAAAAATCTTCTTAAGAAAGTTAGCTCCCATCAGTCCCTCCACTGCCTGCTTAAGTTTAAGTGCCTATAAATATTGGTTTAGAATCCAAAAGGTTCAATTTGATACATGAAAAAGCTTTCATCTCTGACATTTTCACAGCTTTAAAAGGCTTCCCAATGTGGTGTTTACAAGCTTTGCTCAGTAATGTCTTAATACTCTTTTCAGTAAAGTGGTAGTTGCAGGCTGATTGCTCCATTGCCAGGCTGTCACAGGTAAACCTCACGGCGGGACAGTGTGAGGCAGGACGTGGTCTTGTAATCCCCTCCTGTTCGGGTAAGCGGTATGACCTCAGGTGCTTCCTGACTTTCTCCTGCCTCCTCATCCAGTTGGCGTCTCCCGAAACCAGCGCTGCTAAAAGTGTCGTAGGATGCCGAAGTCATCTTGCGGTTCAGAAGGTTTCGGTTATGATCTCCCATGTTCCTGTTACGGTCTCCACTACCCAGAGTGCCCAGGGGATCACCATTGGCCAAGGGTAACCTCTGCCCTTCTGCGCTGACCACGCCAGGTTCTGAGCTGCCTGCGCTGCTTTCACTATCGCTTTCATGATTGTTGCCACGAAGATTGTTGTTGTCGTCCCCTGGTGCAAAAGTGGAGAGCCGTGGTGGGTCGCTGCCGTGCCGCTGACGCTGGCGGGGGGAGGAGCGCACTGGCATCCAGCAAGTGTCAGAGTGACCAAACTCATCACACTCCCTTGTGCACTTTCCTGTTAAAGCGACATCTGGCAGCTGTCTGGCATCTAAAGAAAAAAAATAAATAAATTTGTCAATAGGTTGAAAAGTTAAATGAGACTAAAGATGTATAAAATAAGGGTACGTGGGGGTACAGGTAGGATATAGGCTATTAGGGAGAGTAAGCAAAAACAATATGCACCTCAAGGTCCTCTGAACATTGCTGACTACAGAAGACCTCACAGAACCCTGTGTGTTCAGCATCATTAGTTGGTCATTGTTGGTTAACCCAAACACTATTTGAGGCCACATCAGTGACATCTGTTAGTCCTTTGAAGGACAGGCGTGAATGTCTTTCCGTGCAATAGATGGAGTTACATAGTGTCAATGTTATGTCTGAGTGTTAGTTGAAAAGATTAGTGAGGCCGCTAGAGACCAGTGGTAGTGCAGAGGTATTTGTCAAAGGTTGTGTGTAAGCCATTCATTCATAAATCAATACTGCTTATAGCTGACATACATTTCTTACAGACCAAGCACACTATGCTCTTTGGATGCTATAGCCACTTAAAAGTGATATAGTATTGCCATTTCACTGGGCAACTAAGGCAACTGAGGAAAAGGATATTTTCTTTTCCTTAAAATGGGAATATATTTTACTCTTACATTGAAGTTAAACATTTCTAAAGCATTACCACAACTTATTAAATTTCCAGCTCATAGCAGCTCAGATAAATGTATGTGAAATCAAACAGGCAAATAATTATTCAATATAATTATAACCAGCCCAATCAATTCTCAATTCAATTTGTTTCTCCATCTGACCATGACCAGAAACTTATTAAACTGCATAAATTCTTAAAGATTTCACATATGTGTAACAAAATTGCATTCAACTGGAAGCACATTTGCAGAAATACAGTCACTCATCACAACAAGGTCACTGTAACCTTGATAACTGTCAAGGTTTGGTATGAATTTACATGCAGGGAAAAATGAACAAAATAAAAAAAAGTGGAATGAAAGATTTGGATTATTGACTGACACACGGGCCTAGGGTACATAATAAAGACGTTATTTTTAATCATAGGCTTTTCTTATAACACAGACAGAATAAGTACCTTCTATCACACACAAAAAGAAAAGACTCCTGATTCGTTAACACCAGTTCAAGGTTTTCATAAGTGTGTGTGTACACCACACACAGCCTATAAATGTAATTGGATGCCTCTTGACTGCAGTTTCTATTATGTTCAATGGCTTTTATAGGCTGTTTTTTCTCTGCTGTGTCTGTGATTGCTCTGACCATTCTCCACATGGTCCTCCTCGCCCACGCTGCCCTCTGGAGTGGTCCGCTCATAGCCCTCCTCTGGCAGAGGCAGCGCTCCCAGCCTTGGCCCAGATGAACTTTTGCTGCTTGGTGTCTCTGAGTCTTCCAGGCCACTGTCATAGCAACCACCGTCCTGGGCCTGGCTAACCACTGAGAAGGTCACCCGGCGAAGGGTCCCCTGCAGGAAACATACAAACACAATATGGGTTTAATCATCCAGGATTCCTAATCTGAGTTTCTAAATCTGGGGATTAGGCTTGTGGGCTGGGGTTGTGGGCAAAGACGCACTAAGATTATCATGTTCGCCTTGATTATGGGTTTAGCTGCTACAATGCTGGGTAATAGTCACCAACCAATCACAAACACATTTCAAAGTTTTTGTTGAAGGTTTTAATCCTAGTTTCAGATTAATGCATCTGGACTAGGTCTGGTGTTTACAAATCCCTGGCAAACCAAAGTTACTTATTTTCCTTTTGGACTGTCTCCCACCGCAGCAGCTGTGTAGTCTATTTGGAAGGTACTTTTTGGGGCACTACTTAGGCTCGTTTGGTGATGCTATGTAATCACATTTTCACAGTCGAATAGGGCCAAAAATTACATTCACAAAAACTGAATTAAACATGCATTTATACTGCGAGCAGAGATGCCCTCTTTTTCTGGCATTCTAAAACAGTTCAAGGGACTTGGGTGGTCACTTGCACTTGTGTTTTTGGCTTTGTGTTTAGGACATGTTGGTGGACGTTACTAACCCATTTCAGGGGCGGTTATTCTTCTCTTAAAAAATTACCTGTAGAAGTCTAAATGTTCACAGGCTTTTAATAGTGGACAGTAATCACAAGTGTTAATACATTTCACCACCACAGACATTTACCACTACTCCTATAGTGAAAGCAGTGGGAGGACTGTAACAACCCTCTTCATTTACTCTGAGCTTTCCACCTGCTGTGATTTACAAGAACAAATCACCACATCTAGTTAGCGAGGCCCTTTTTGATGAGCAGAAAAAAAAACACAGAAAGGTCTGTAATAAGTACATGCAGAGAGAATATCAGAAAGAGTTAAATGACTCCATCTTGCCTGGAGGGATCACTCTGTGGCAGGGAGCCCCTTTCTATAGAACACCCACCCTATCTTTTAATACACTCATTTACAGTATCCCCTGAAGTTGCAGCCCATCTAATTTAGATCTACTTTGAAACATGCTATATGTAGAAGAGCAAGGCAGATGAGGAGGGAAAAACGTCAGGGAAACCAACGGACAGCTCGGATAAAAGAGCAACCAGTTTTTCCTTTTTGCTCGACAAACATTTCAACGTTTCACCAAATGAGATAAGACCAGAGAGACAAGAGGTACACAAACAAATTAATTAAACAGAAGGGGAAAATTAACTGAGCACTTGCTCCTTGTGCCTTTTCGTAACAATTACTTGGGATGAGTGAAAGTTACTGTGACAGCAAGGGACTGTGGGTACAAACACTGGCACAGTCAAACATATTAGAGTTCAAGTGGAAAAGCAGCAGTTCTTGGAAGCTCTTCTTGTCACTGACTTCTTCCTAACTCTCTAAAGAGGGCAATGTATTTTTAGAGCATTAGCTTACATGAGTGGAAGAACAAAATGAAGCTGGCACAAGAAATGTAATCGTAAAGAAAATTAATTGTGCAATTTTGCTATGTATTTGTATTTTTGTCTGTTCTACGCGTTACAATAGAAAAGGCACATACGTTTGTCTAGCCCTTTATCCAGGAAAATAAAAACTATTCAGAGAGTGAATGTGATTAGGATGAAAGGTTTGGGGATTACAATATGAAATCCAGTGTGTACCATGAGGCATGTTTTGATTGACATGTGGTGAGTTTTTAATATCAGCGGCTTGGTGCTAGTTGCTCTGTGCACCTTCTATCACAGAATTCATCTGTTCAGCCATGATTCCGTCTAATTCAATTTACCTTGAACCCCTTTCAGGCCAGATACAATGTTCTGTTTCATTCCTTCCTCTTGATAACTTTATTTATCTATACTTGATACTTGCTTTGTTTTGTCTTTTTGCCGTAGGGATCAACTCATTCCTTTGCCATATTTCTCCCCTCCTTCCCCATCTCCTTTAGTCAGCTTTATGATGTGGCGATCAATGATACACCCTTGACCTTGTTATGGGTCTCTCGTTTTTCCCACACAGGCTTTATTGACCCATAACTTCTCCACTCTCTACCCCCTTACCCCACTTCATTTTTTCTTCAGCCTTTAAAGTTTTGTATTCTTATTTCTTTAATTCTTAAAGAAAGACTAGGGGTGCAGAGTGGCAGAGTGGCTGTGGCTACATCAAGAAGGCTGTTTGATGAAGATTAATTGATTGAAACCCACACAGGCTGGTAACAGACTTTTTTTTTATAGAGTATGCATGTTAAAGTCTGTAATAAGTAAATGCAGGGAGAATATCAAAGAGAGTTAAATGACTCTCTCTTGCCTGGAGGGATCACTCTGTGCCAGAAAGCCCATTTCTAAACAACACCCATCCTATCTTTTCATTTACTAATTTATCTGCTGAAGTAACAGCCCTTCTAGTTTAGATCTACTTTGAACCATGCTACACGTAGAAGAGCAACACAGATTAGAATGGAAAAACTTCAGCTCAGATTGGAGCCTTCTACAGTGGGGGCTCCATGTGGTTAATTGGTGTCTCTAAATTGTCCATAATGAATAAATGTTAGTGTAAATGGTTGTCTTTTAGCCCTGAAATTTAATAATTTGCAATTCTCAAGGGTGTAACCCGTCTAACGCCCAAAGCAGCTGGGAAAGTGACTTCTAGAACCCATAAAGGATAAGTGGTAGAATATCAATAAAATAAACTTTTCATTTTTAAATTTACAAGATCACGTTGATGGTCCCTTGACATTAAACATGTCATCATTAAGTGGCAGCAGCTCACCTGTCTGTAATGGTCCTTACAAGGCTATACCGCCCAACAAATTGGGATTACATTTGGTGTCATGTCTAACGGGGAAGCAAAAACAGTTAAAGCAATACAACTTTCAGAAATGACTACTGAATACAAACTAAAGGAGGCAAACATATAAAGATGACTTTATGATTTCAAAAGCTCTTACCAACAACCGTTCTGATGCTAAATTCTAATGCTAATGCTAAAAATTACAGTGAAGCCCACATGACCTCTGTACATCTCTGTTTTGCCCAAATTCAAGTCGGCTGAATAATATATAAACTCTTACACTTGTCAATCCCAAAATCGGAAAGATGATTGGTGCTGTAGTCACATTTACATTTACATTTAGTCATTTAGCAGACGCTTTTATCCAAAGCGACTTACAAGTGAGGATAACAATGGAAGCAATTTTAACAACACAAGGTACAAAAAGCATAAGTGCACAAAAAACTAGTCAGTTTAAACCCAGCGCAGTATACAATGCTAAGGATAAGAGATTATTATTATTATTATTTTGGTGCTGTAGTCACATTGTCCATGGGCTGTATAATACATGGTGTTTTTGAAATATTAGTTCCATCACAATTAAAAAACTCTATCTTCTAAAATCTCCTACAAGATAGATGAACATAAAAATAAAAATATTAACAATACATTATTAAAGTAGCCTAGCTCATTAATACCAGCTGTCCCTGTGCAACATACCGTAGATACACAGCAGACTGGAACATAATAGTGCATTGTCATCCAAAGCAATTTATTTAAAGTTAGTATGTCTTATGTCTTGCATTAAAAAAACTAATATTAATACTATTATACTAATATTAATTGATTTCAGAATATCTACCCAAATTTTCCTTTTATTAATGTTTTTCCTTTGTGCCTGATTGTTTGTGTGTGTGTGTGTGAACAAACACACTTCCTATTATGTGCTCGAGCTGCTGCAAATAAGATCGATTACTAAGTATTCTAAATATCTGCTGAATGCTGAGATACATTCACACATAAGAACTTACGCCGACTTGCCAACACACACCCACCCACACGCTTGAATTGGCTCAGGTCCAGTGTGGCCTATGAATTCATGCCTGATGGAATATTAATTGAGTTTGACGGAGGACATTAAAAACCTTCCCCTTAATCTGACACGGACCATTACAGTTCAATACTGACATGGGAGCGTCAGTCATCTGCACAGTAACATAAGTGCATTTGAGTGGGTGTGTGAGTGTTTTGTGTTTGTGTGTGAAACAAATACAGTAAAGTGGGATACATTATGGAAGCTATTTCTGAATGATCTGCGTGTGTGGGATTCAAACAGAAGAACCATAGACAGTAGACTGTTGGATTGTTGGCTGAGAAGAAAGCTCATGCAGAAGAAAAAGGCCGACAAGATGCCTGGCTCCCTTCCACTGACTTTATAAAGCATCCCAAAATGTGGTCAATACTATACATTTTTTTCCACTTTCCTGGAGATCAATAAGACAATTGTTGACCAGTATGATTGACCTCTTACACTTTTTTTTTTTTTAAAGTTACAACTGTGTAAAGGTCAAAATCTTTCAAATTATACTGTATACACTGTTTTGACTCCTCTCTGTGACACAGCTATCAGCAGCTCTAGCAACACTAACACTAACCAAGAATAAGTCAGATCAGATGAAACTAGACATTTAGGATCAGACCTTTTTAAAAATAAGGTAATTATTTCAGGCTCCATAAATTGCTCGGCAGCTTCCATATCTTCACAGGCCCATTGAGATTTTATGTCACAGTCTAGTGGTCTACTATTTCTACTGTCAAAAAGGAACATTTCATGGCAAGTTTGTCTGCTTCAAAACACGATGAGGCTGAACTCGAAATAAACGGAAGCGTCTGAATCCATCAGCAGCGAAGAAACCTTTTCTAATATAAGCTTTCCTTTCAGGGCATGAGCATGTGGCTGAGCGTACGAGCGCATATGTTTATGAGAGAGATTTCACACCTTTATGTTTGTGTTTTATGGCAGTGCATGTGTGTGAGATATTCAAAGCCAGCAAGACGTGTTATGTCAGCGCGGTGCGAGTGTGTGTGACTGCGTGCATAGGTTGGCTCAGTCATCAAGGTAATTAGTGTGTAAACCTCCTCGCTGTCGGTTCAAAGAGAATTAACGAGCTCTAGTTAATTAACAGTCTCCCTCTCTTCTAGTTACATGTGTCTGAATATTCAACACATGTGTTTGTGTGTGCAGCATCTGTACTTCTCACTGTGCATGCGCTTGTGCCCACATTAGGATAGGGGCATGTTTATCTTTGGGTCGTTTCTTTTTGTAGCTTATGCATTAACCAAAACTACAAATATGGTTGAAGGTGCAGTATATAGGGACATTTCCTTTTGGCTCTGTCCTCATTCTCATGGGTGTTTATTATCATTTTCACATAAAGTCAGCAAATCTTTCTCTTTTCCATCATTGCCCAATAAAATACATTACAAAAATACAAATACATTACCCAGAAATACATTATTCAAAGTTTTGATTGTTCAGTTTAGAAAATTGTACACAGAGTTGCCCCACCACCTTTCAATGAGTTTATCATCACTATTTTCACTAGTGGGAAAGTCACTGGGCCTCGTCCAGAGGACTGGGCTGTAAACAGGTGCTATCAGTGAGGGGGACTGAAATCTGGAATAACATTGTTATAGTTATGTGTTACTTGTTCTGTGTATATTTGTATATTTCTTTACATCATTTATGTTGAGTGTGAGTTACATGTGTTTTCTCCCGACATGCCAAAGACTACAGATGTAAAGTAGCCATGTAATCTTAAATTTTGGCTCTGAAAATACTTTTTATGCTACATTTTATGCTTCATATTAATGTATTTTACTTTCACATAAGGACAAAATTTGACCACAAAACGCATAAGCAGCTTGTGTAAACGCAGACTGATGAAGTTGAGCTTGTATTTCTGCCACTTGAAGCACAGATTGACAACGGCATGGAATCTAAAGTAAAACAATTTAAATGAATAACACTGCACTAATATACAGAAGTGAATAATTCGAATCCCAATCTCTCTTGACTAATTGGACTGATATGATTTACTTAAGTCTAATAACAATATTACCAAGATCAATATCTCTGCGTATTTTCGCTCTGTGGATAAAGCTACATTTATTTCGATGCAGTTCTATAATTACATTAGAAATAAGCAGCTCTTAGCGCATAAAAGATGTGTTTTTCTCTTTCCTTCTTTCCCTGTTTATTAAAAATGTAACAGACTGTGGCGAAGCAAATTTGTACATTTTAATGACTTGAAATAATGAAAGGAGAGACATTATCAGGAGACATTTTACAAATATACTTAAGTAATTCTGCTGTTAACCTCTCTTCACCTGCATGGCTCACCAAAAATTTGACCGTGTATTTTAAAGAGCCAAACATTCCCTGCATGTTGCATTGGAACAAGTAAAACTAGGACGAGGATGAGTTTATGGGACGAGCATCAATCACGTGGACACCTGACATCTTGTTTGTAATTGCTCCGTCCAGACACCCCAAATTTTCCTAATGATGATTGAGGGGTGTGCTTTTGCGTGCAAATTGTCTATGTCAGTTGTCCTTCACTTGTGATTTAGCGCTTGCAGACACAAAAATCTGTAACAATGACATTCATGTGACCTTCTCGGCTTAATAAAAGTTGTAAAACATTAATTAGGTTCTTCAAAGTGCTTTAGCCAATGGGGGCAAGAATGACCTCATCACCTTCCTGATAAAGAGGAAAAGCAACTGTAAAGCCTTGCTAGAGTTGTGAGGAAGTAATCCCCTTCTTTTTATCAAATGGAAGTTATTTAAAGCAACGCCAATACTAGTCCAATACCAGTATTTTTAGACACATCGGTCAAATGAATGTTTCCCATAATATGATCGCTTCCTAAAAATTATTGACCCGAGGAACATCTTGTGCAACAGCTATAACAGTGCACAATATGAAAGGTGATCCAGCAGCTTGCTATGAAAACACACACACTGAAAGCTAATACGCTTATGTTGACACCTCATGTGTACAGGCCAGGCTTTCTGTCCAGCAAACTGATCAGTCAGGATGACCTTTGCCGTAGTGTGCATGCTTGTTTTAAAAATTGACTTGTGCTAATGCTTCCCAGTCTATACGCACTTACTTAAAATCAGAAGTGAAAGGTGGAATTTAAGTGGTAATGAAATTGTATTGAATCTCAGGTCAAAAGGAATTCTCTTCAACCATGCTACATTTTCAACAAACTAAATAGTGATCAGTAATACAACATTCACATATTCAAGCAGAGAAACTGTATTTGTCAATAGCAATGCATTTTAATCTTTAAACTTTTCTTAAATGCATCAGTTTAACCAGTAACAGTTTAAGTTTAATACAATTGCGAAAACAATACTCCAGATGCCTAATAATATCTTTTTCATTTCTTAACAGCACCTTAAGTGTGAAATTTGCTTGTGAAATATCACAAGAATTTAGGGTGTTTTTTAAATCTCATTTATAAAAACTGGTATAATAACTGTATTTTCAACATACTTTTTTTTTAGCACTTTTTCAGCAGCTTTAACAATGTCAGAGGTTAAAAGATTAAGCTTAATTATAATATTGATAAAAATGCTCAAATATCATTACTCTTGGGTTCCATTTACTGCAAACCCTCCATTGCCAACAAGGTTATTTTTCTTTCCGCTGTTGAGTAAGAGCGAAGGGAAGAAAAAGTGAAATCTGCTGACAGAAAGCCTCTCTCTGGGGCTCTGTGAACATGACAGACATGTTAACAATTCATTTGACGAAGATATATTTACACTGGTTATTTAAATATAGAAGTGATCTAAAACTACTTTTAAAACCTTGTGATGTAACAATGATGTGTACATCGGGATATGCTTTTCTCAGGGCTATGCACAGAGAAGAGCACCCATCCTGACACAATGTGCTTTAGTGGGTCAGGTAGACAGGTAACGACGTGTCTCAGGAGATCACGCGGTGAGACATGGACAGACGAGGGATAAAAAAGGAACGCATGAGAAGGGACCAGAAGGCACAAGGTGGATTAGCATCTGTGACGTGTTGTGAAAAGACAAAAGACAGATGTGTTAAGTTTGCATGACCGCAAACAGTGTGAAGTTGAAAGGAAGAGACAAGCAGCAGCGTTTGTGGAGACGTTGTGGTATTTGCAGAATGCAGAAAATGGTTGAGAGCAGGTTGAAACTCAGTGTGATGAAGCAATATGAAAAGCATTTCTTCAGCAGATGCTGATGAGCCAAGGAGCTTTGCTTCAGTGTGTAGAGCGTAAATACACACATTAGGCACACCTGCCTGTTTGTGCTCACTGTTGCAGGTGCACGCAAACACACAGTCATAACTGTGTTTGTTGCAATGGGATCACCTCTGCAGTAAGAACAATCCATCCTCTCAATATTCCTCACACAGTAAAGCTCTTTTAAACTGCTTTTTCATCATCTTTTCTTTTTTTGTATGATACTTTTGCAGTGTGTGTGGATGATTTGGCCCCAGGGAGTCACTCTGGGACGTAGAGGCAGAGAGAACAAGAAGCAACCCACCTCTCCAAAAGAGAGTTTAGGGAACTATAATGTCATGCTGTGTTATGTTGGTACCAAATTAGAAGATAAGTTCATTACATTTACTACATTATATTTAACAATTTTATTTAATTTAATTTAACAATGAAGCAGAAATATTGGTAAATTTGTGTAGTTATTTTAGAACTTTAAAATAAAATATGTGTAAGTAAACATAAATGACATTTGTGAAATGTTTGTCTTGCCATGTGGAAGTATTTTTCATTATACAAAGCTTTTTTTCCTCTCCATTATTTTACCCTGCCATGCAACTACTTTGTGCTGTAATGTGTGAGCTTTATGTCAGTAGTTCAAATACACACATTGTGCTGGTATACACACACATTTATAACTATGCAGCATGTATGTTGCAGTGGGACCTCCTCTGCAGTGAGAGCAATCCTCCCTCTCAATATTCCTCACACATTAAGTCACCTCTCATTTGCTACCTTCACTCCCCTTCCCTTTTCATCTCCATCTACTACCATCCACTCCTTCTTGTCCTTCCTCTCCATCCCCTGCCTCTGTCTCCCCCTGCGCTGCTCCCTCCAGAAGCAGGTGATGGTGATGTAGAAGGCTGCTCAGCAGTATCTGACTATCAGGCCTGACTCTGTGAGAGGAATGATAATCACTGTGCTGCACTGCAGAGAGAGCGAGTGAGGGAGAACTGGGGAGAACAGGAGGAAGGGAGGGACGGATGAAGAGGGGGTATGAGGTAAAGAGTGAAAGGGGGGCAAGTGCTGCAGCAAAGGAAACAAGGAAGGGAGGGCAAATAAAAGAATGGGGTAAGACTGCAGGACAAAGAGTCAAGTAAAAAGACAAAGAAAAATAAAGTGCATAAACTGAGCATTGCTTTAGTGCCATGGACCTCCTCTGCTATGCTCTTCAACACCAGTCCCTTCCCCTCCTCTTTCCCCTCCTTATTCCCCTGCTGCATACACCCACGTGCACACAAACACAATGGCACACCTTTGATGACAGCCATACTAGCACAATAGCTTGTCGTACAGCAGCCCCGCGGTGTGAGCGAGAGTCTTAGCCTTGTGTCTGAGTGCCAGAGAACATTAACTGCAGCAGCGAGGTCATCTGATCGGCACTATGCGGTCCTTCTCCCTCTCTACTTCTCTTCTTCACACTGCTGCAGTCTGCTGCCGGCCCCCCACTGGTCAGCAAGGGAACTGCCTGACAAGTTGTCTGGCTGGTATGCAGTCCTGATAAACTGTTCAGACAATGTATGAATGTAATTTGCTAATGCTCCAAGACAGTTAATCACTTTTTCTTTACTGGAAGCAATTAAAGACGCACTGTATGGTCCATAATGATTATAATAACTACAAAGTGGGTGTGCACACTTTATTTGGGGGAATGTAACAGTTGTGTATTTTTATAAACAAAAAAAAGAGCGTGTGCTCCACTGATTGCAGCTCCACTGCAATGCATTCACTACAGCTTTGTTACCATCAAGCTGTCCACTGGCATCATGATTTCTCCCTTTTCTTTGTCTCCATCTGGGCTCCCTACCCTGCAGATAGACGCTGAAAATCACTGACTCTATTCACTGTGTTGGGCTTCTGAAGTGTTTATCCTTTTGTGTGACCATTGTGGTCTATAGGGATGGAATAAAACAGAAACAAAAGCTCATAGAGTGAGAAGTAAAGCGAGGCTTACCGGACAAATGCCCATGACTCAGATTAGTGGCTTTGTGCGTGTGTTTGTGTGTACTGGGCATCACTTTCCACGGCTTGTTCTCTAAAACAGTCATCTCTTATCATATCCATAACAGCATCCATTGTTAAGGAGGATGCAAACAGGATGGTGGAGTACAACTGGGCTTCTGTGTGCGTGCGTAAGTAAAAAAAGACTATGTAAAAAAAAGACCATGCATATGTATGCTGCTTTTTAGATGACATTTACAGTCCATTCTGTGTGTATGTGTAAGGACCATTATACTAATAAGTTGTGTGTTAGGAACAGCCTTTCCCACCCACTGCTATTGTCCATTAAGGGTGACCAGAGGAGATTGAACAATGGCTTTAGTGTGCGGGCCAGTGT
Source organism: Perccottus glenii (assembly GCA_024416835.2). Classification (NCBI taxonomy): domain Eukaryota; kingdom Metazoa; phylum Chordata; class Actinopteri; order Gobiiformes; family Odontobutidae; genus Perccottus; species Perccottus glenii. The sequence goes on from CM044549.2 coordinate 17,415,390, forward strand.
ATGAAGTCATAAATGTGAGAAGAGGGCTAAAGATATGTAGCTGTCCACACAAGGCCAGTGGACAGAAACACGCACACAAGCACAAACACAAGCTCCCTGTTGAGAGTGATTAGGAGAGCTGCTGTGAACAATAGACAGAGTCAATAAAGTACCTCAGAGACATCCGGATACAAGAGCAAGGTCTCTATCCCTCAGCTCCCCGTCCCCCACCCCTCCGTGCTTTCTCCACATCCTGTCCACTTTCTCCTCTTTCTGAATCCCATCCCCACTATTTGTCATATCTGATCCCACTTCCTGCTTCCTGTTTTCCCCATCCGTCAGTCTGTGTGTCTGTCTCACACATTCGCCCCTCGTCCCCGTTTTGTTGCCCTGCGCTCCTGATGGGATGAGTTGACAGAGGTTGACACAGCGAAGCGCCACACCGAACCAAAATCCGTCCTGTCAATTTAGAATCAGTGTCAGTCGCTTCACAAGGTTAAAGATAGCTGCGGCTAATGTGCTGTCCCACCAGACAAACAGGTACGCATAAGCTTTTGATGCACAAGTGCTGTGACAATTTCAAAAGGGATACTGATGAGTTATAACAGGTTTCTAAAAGCACCAAGAAGGAAGCAGTTTATGGTCACACAAACACAGTATAGACAACAGAAATATAGTGGGCCATTATATTCCGGTATACACTGATTAATAAACACAATTTCTGAAGTGAATATTTGGAAAAAAGATCAGATTTTGGGCAGTGTAAAGTTGTCCAATGCCTATATAGGTGTGGTGGTGTTAAAGTACAACGGGAATCTATCTAAAACAGGAGGGTTAGACTAGATTCTTAATATAACCACTTAATATAACCATGCTTAAAAAGTCGATGACAGATGAGCAAGCTCTGAATCAGTCAAATGTGGAAAAGAAAAATCCTTCTCATCAGTCACTATTCTATCACTGTCCATGACTCAAGGCATTAATTCAGTCACCGCTGTACACAAATGTAAAATGGTAATGTGGCACTTCTGCATGAAAGTGCTGGACCTCACCGCAGCCCTATCGACCCTGTGTCAGACACAGTAGCACACAAATGTCTCAAGGCTCCTCAGCCCCAATGTCCTGACAATAGTCTCAGTGTGTGAGTGACAGAGAGTGGCTCGGAGGACACAGAGGGGGCGTTATACTGGTCAGACGATACACGCACGTACACGTGCACACGTAAACAGAGACGCACACATTAAAGAGTGGAGACAGTGCACTCTTTCTGTCTGTGTTGCTTATTGGCCCCTTCCTTGTCACATAGACTCAATCATTCTTGCACACTGTCTCTTTAGACGCAGAGAAGAAACATAAAACAGCTAGTTTGACGCTCACTCCTGTGTGTGTCTGTGTGCGAGACTTTATAATTAATGTGGCTTTCATTTTCTTTGAGTTATGAAGTATGCTTTTGGTATGCAAACAGATGTCTTGTATTTGTGTGTGTGTGTGCTATTCGATACACCAGAGACTGAGAGCAGAGTTGGGCCATTGAGCGGAAGGAGGAGGAAGAAGGAGAGTTAATGAGAAAGCAGGAGAGACTCCAATCCGTTCACATCGATAACCTCACACTGCACTTCAACCAAATAGAGCAGTGGCTTCATTTTTGCCATCCCCTTTGAAAATGCTGCCTGGGTATTAGGGTTAAGAGACGACTTCAATGAAGTTATATCCAGCAGAGTTTCAGAGAGCTCAGTGGAGCCGGACAGATTATTATACTACAGAGGTTAAAAAAAAATTATATATGCTAATTTTGTACAGTTAATGTGCAAAAACACACCTTTAAATATGCAACAGACTCAGGTATGTGAGCCACAACGCAGAGAATTCACCACACGGAAAAGTTCAAGAATAGTGCTTTTTTAATAGCTTCTTAACATCTATCTTGGTGAAACAATGCTGCAGGGGACAACAAAGCAGCACGCTAGTTAAGGGAATTAAAAACACAACGTAATACAAAATGTAGCAGGATAGCAACTTTAGCTCATTCCAACAACAAATTAATAAGAAAAGCCTTTCTCGAAAAAGACATTGATCCTTCTTTATGACAGTATCTTTGATGTGTCTTTGAGACCTTGCCACAAAATGAATTGGAACATATTTTAAATTAATCTAATTAATACATTTTGCGAGGTATGTAAACTATACAGCATTTCTCTTTTGTCAGTTGATTGTTTTGTGTGTTCGAAAAAGAATAGTCAAAGAACCAAACAAAACCATTTAAATACTTTGAGTGAGTGTTTTCGGGGTACTTTGGTTGTTAATACTTCCAAAATTGTTAACTGATTGGAGTAAATTGTTGAATATTAAAAAATAAAACAGCTTGAATGTTTTAATAATGTTTGCATAAGTAGCTCATATGATCTAAAAATACTCTCTATGATACTCAGTGATGTGCGTAGGTTCATGCTGACAGAAGTCGGAACGTGGTATGTGTAATTTGTGAGAAGTCTGGTTCTTAGACACATAAAGCCTCATATGGTAGCAGAAAATTAATTATTAAAGCGTTTATAATATTCATGCCATTTGAGAGAACCATCACTTTGTTTAAGCCACACACAGCCATTGTTTTTAGGAACTAGCTATTTAAACTATTTGAGCCACATGAAAATAACACCAGCTTCTTTGAAATGTAATTAGTAGTTCTTCAGTCAATAATTTAAGATTTAGTGTTTGATCATCCCTCAACTCTTATGCCTCCGCCTGTTCTTCGCATTTAAGATTGACTTTGAATGTGGCTGAACATGGTGAGCATGCTTGACTTCTGCATTGGAAAAAAAAAAAAGAAACCCACAGGGAGCGTGTAGAGGTGAAATAGTTGATTCAACATATTTTTGACGGAAGGCTCCCCATGACGGCTCTGCAGGATTTAAAAGGGCTGTCGTCAGCAGAGGCCAGCAATAAGAAACACTCTGGCACATCAAATTCTAATCAAAGCCTGCTCTCTTTAAGAGCTGTGAAAGCTTTCATGTTAACACGACACTGCGACCAAAGCTTTATTCACGCTTTTAAAAGAGACTGACCGGTCAATGAACGTGTGTGTGCTTGACAATGCAGGCTATCTGTGTCAACACACACTGTCGCTGCTTCTCATCTTACCGCGGCACTGTGTCTCTCCCAGCCATGCATAAATCGCCTCTGATCCTCATTTACTCTGTGCACACAGGTGTATATTACGTACCCAAATATGTATACTTTCCAAGCCATCTCAGGTTGTTGGCTCAGATGTGAGCGTCCTTTTATGCAGCCAATTAGTGGTTGCCATTTCATCCCCATGGAAACCTGTTTGGGGCTCTAATTTGCAGATAAATTTGCATGACTTTGATTATGTCTTGTTTATGTACTGCTGTTTATGTTTGTGGATCTGAGTAGCATTCAGTGAAAGTGTTGGTTTGTTTCTGTTCTCTTTTTGCTCTAGTGATTTACTTGATATGTTTGTAATATCTGTATTTGTGAAATAGGAGAACACAGCCCCTTAAATAATGCATATCTGACTTGTACCTGCACAGTGCTGACCCATTAAGGGAGCGCTTTACTGTAATGCTGCGCAATTACTGAGTAATATCAAGAGGCGGGCATTGCTTTAAAGCGCAGTTCATGAAAGTTTTCTTTGTTTTGGTTGTTTCTGTAGTCATGCAGTTTTCTGTGCTTTCTAGTTGCCTGTTTAATGTCTTTTTGTTTAAGGTACAGTTCACGAATGACTAACTGAGGGCACCTAAGGAGGTGCATACTGGGTTTGTGTAGTGCCTGCACTGTACGTCATGCTCTGTCACAAGATATGTCCTGTCAGTTTCTTCTCCATTGTCATTATACACCAAAAAAAATCCTATTTAAAGTGGCACTGCGTAACATTTAGCTAGTAGCATCACACAATTTTACAGTACAAAAGTACAAAGTACAAAGTACAAAAATATACATTCTAGTATTTGTTAAATGGTTCATAGACACACAATTGGTAGACTCATACCTATTTCACTGACACAATGCTCTCAGATATAAATGATATATAATTCCTGTTGTCCTGTTGTCTGAGCAGACAGGCGCGGTTCGAAATCTTGGACGGGGCATTTGCCCGAAGTCCTCACCCTCTCCCTTGCCCTGTTACCTGTCAACCTACTGTCTACTATCAATAAAGGCAAATAGGCCCAAAAATGTCTTAAAAAAACAACATCCTGTTGAGGAATCTGCGCCACCTAGTGGCTAATGATTACACAGTGCTGCTTTAAATGTTCTACTGACTCTTTTCATTTACATTTACATTTATTCATTTAGCAGACGCTTTTATCCAAAGCGACTTACATTACATTACATTACATTACATTACATTACCAGTGTTACAGTCACTGGAGGCAAGGTGGGTTAAGTGTCTTGCCCAAGGACACAACGACAGTATGAACTGTGGGGAGAGCGGGAATCGAACCCCCTACCTTCCGGTTGAAAGACGGCCGCTCTACCCACTGAGCTACTGCCCCCCCTTTTCAGAATACTGTTGAAACTAAACGTTAGCATATTTTATTTAACTGAACGTGATCAATAAGAGGTTTAAGTACTATAAGTTCATCTTTACCATTTTGTATGTTTGAATGAGTAAATGATGAGCGTCATTTATGTGTTCTCTTCCTGTCATGGGGTTAAATGAGGGAAACACATACACTGCATAAATACATACAAAAGATTAAATTAAGAGGTGGCTGGGACAGGGCTATAATATAGAGCATTGGGCCCACTCACATTTATGTAACTTTGGGTAGGGCAGGTAGGAAGCTCTGATTCTTGCTTACACATACACACACCGAAATAGCCTGTAGATACAGAGTTGGCTTTACTCGCTGAGTGAAGCTCCCCTCCCCTTGTCTTTTTCCTCCTCTCCTGTCTCCTCCTAACCCTAGACCCACATACCTCATTTCTATCCTTTCATTCCTTCCTCTACCTTCTCCACCAGCTTCTCACCCCTAGGCAATACCTAAGAACGCTTCACATTCTGTAGCTTTACATCTCACCACTCACTGAAGCATTGCCTTTTTCCGCCCAGTCGCCTTATTCCTCTTCATCTCCCTACCCAATTCTCGCAACTGCACACACCCCCACTACCTCCTCTACCGACTGTATCTATATCTACTGACCAGGAACTTGTTTCCTCTCTTCCCAACATTTTCTGGCTCCCTTTCTTCCCTTTTCCTTCTATCTCCATCTTGATCTTCTGATTTATCTGTCTTCCACCAACAATCCTAAAACAGATGGCTACATTTAGCCCAGGGCAAAAACATTGGCTTTGGACTACAACACTACCAGGGCCAGTCTTTCACACTCATACACAAGATCTAATAAGCTGATATTGGGAGAGAAATGGGCTTCCTTTTGCCCATAGCAAAAATGCATAAACCATATTGCATAAGTACAAATATTCACACCTTAGGCTTGTTTCTTGGTTGCATGCCTAATTTCTATTCAATCAGGAAAATACAAAGTAAAGATTAAAGCTGAGTTGGATTTAAGTAAAAGAAAAATGTAAGAGGGTGGTTAAAAGCCATTTTTGAAATTGATAGAAGTTATTTGAAAAAAAAAATTGGGAGCCATTAAAAAACTATATATTTTTAAAGATGGACCCAGATGGAGAATGATGAAAAGGACTGAAACCACTTAGGAAGAACAGAGAGATCAATCAGTGGCAAGACAGTGGAAGAAGTGTGTGAGTGTGTGTGTTTGTCTGATGCTGGAGTGGTGGGGAGAGGGGGCAGACAGACATTGGGAAGACGTGTTGGAAAAAGATGCTTATTTATTGGATGAGTTACAGAGTAATGATTTCAGAGGCAGACAGTGTAAGGGAAATGGTCTATGGGAAATTCAATCTTCCATGACAATGTGCTCCAATATAGTTTTGTACTTTTGTCGTTTGGGTGGTGTGAGTTTGTACATTTATGTATTCTACCTGCAAACTCCATTTGGCACATGGGGCCTTGCAGCCAGAAAGTCTATTAACAGAGAGGGCAGGCTATTCAAGCCGTCACTAATGAATTTTCTTATAGAAGAGTCTGACAGCTATGATAGTGGGACAGCTGTTACAAGATGAACAGTGTCAAAGACCTTCAACTCATTTGCATGCATGGTATACCTAAAGGCATTACTTATTATTTTGATATAATTTCATCTATTTTAAGACCTGATAGATTTGTGTGAGAATTATTCTCAAATTGTTATTGCAGCATGCTGCAGAACTCCCATGACTCACACCAAGGACAAGACCGTCTAAAAGCTCCATTGACAAACCTCTTATTTATTCTACCTGAGAGCAGTCTGGGGCAGACCACGGCCTCTAATGGTATAAATGGGATTTAAAAGGATGCCTGGGATGGCACTTTTTGAGTCTTCTGTTGGTGTCAGGTATTGCACATTTGGATTTATGGCTCATTTAAGGATATCACATTTAAAAAAAGCCTATAAGTGATATTGTGACCCATGAGGGTGACTAATGATAATACTAATAATTGAAAAAATATATTACAAGTCTAAAATTACTTTGCCATCATAACATAATAAATAAGGTTAAGTTAAGTTAAATACAAGGTTAATGAGATGAAGCCACATCAATCTGACTTTGATAAAAATCTAATACTGCTCAGTAAGGTGATTTTAGTTCTGTACAAAGTAAACACATTTAAATCCCCTCAGATGCCCCGAAACTGAACTGAATTTCATAAACTTTGAATTATTCAAAGTTGAACTGAGTCTAAGTCAGTTTAAATTCAAAATCTATTCAAGTCAATTTAATTGAACCTAACTCAATACTTCTTAATGCACTGAAGATTTTTTTTGTGTAGGTGGATGAAACCAGCCACTGGGCTACTAAGCTGTCTACAATCCCTGTCTAGTGCGGCAAAGAGTGCTTTTGTTTAGCAATACTGGGTGAAATTGCTCAACTCACAGACAGTCATTAAGGTAATGCTGCAAGGCACAATGAACTGAATGCAGAGCTGTACAACACAGAGAAGAAATAAAAGGATGCATCTCAGCGAGGGGCTTGCTATGTAGGCCTTTGTGTGTCTGCAAGGGGAGTAGAGTGAGGGTGCTTGTAAGTGACTATGTGTGATGCTAGGAGACAGAGTGTGCCCAGGCTTGTGCATGTGATACAATCCAAATGGGATGGAAAAAGGAACTGATGTAACAGCAAGAAAACTTTCCTGCCACCATATTGTTATTAGAGTTTGTGCGCTCATGGCAAAAGTGTATGGTATATGCATAATGATCTGTGAGGATAATTATCTGCTATTATGTACACACTGGTATGTTTCACTGGTTAAAGTCACACGTCTGACAGAAGCTGCGGTGTGAGTCCCTGCCTCGGCTTGTTGGAGCGTGTGTGTATGGGTTAGACATTCCCACATTCTTGCCATTTCACAGTGAGCTTGAGACAAAGACTCAAAGGAGGAGTTATTAACAGTGTAAAATTATCAGCCACACGGCCAGTGTGTTGTGTTATGTGGTAAACAGCCAGAACAGACAGACAGGGGACTTCCAATCACAAAGCTCTGGGTGACCTTGATGTGTGAAGAAAGAGACAATTTCTCTCCTTTAGCCTCTTACAATCTCTATTTTCTGCCCAATTCTCTCTTTGCTTTGTCTCACATTTACTGTCCTGCTGTCCTGTGATCACACAGGATCGAATTCAAGCAAAGGCTTTGTTCATTCATTGTTTAATTTGCATTTATGCTCAGATACAATGGTAACTTATGTCCTGAAGACATCATACCTTCAGTGTGAACTTAAGTGCTTCAGATGAGTCTTGGTCCTAAGGCCACTTTTCAAAGATATTTAAAATGTTTGCTTAGATATAATGGAAAATATGACCCTCTTTGTACCCTCTTTAATGGAAATGACCAAGTACTGTCATCCTAAATATTTATATTTTATTGACATATCTTGCCCTTAGCTGTCTCCTCCGTTTGTGATAGAGTGAGATATTATTTATAATATGATAATGTCATTATGCTCTGATTTGTGTCAGTTTTCTTGGATTAATGGGTTTCTAACGTCTAAAGGTTGCACAGTGTGTCTCGTGTATATGGATTTGATCTGCTGCCTACTTATATGATAGCCACACAAGCAGAATATCTAATATTTATGCCCTGATCATAAAAACTACTCTTACAGTAAGTAACCTAAACCTGTTACTTTTGTAATCCTATTATTGAAACCTCTACATCAGTGGCAGATATGAGTCACATATTTCACATACTTAAAGCAAGGTGACATTGCTCACTGCTTTGCTTAGTTTCACTTTATTATTTTCACAGTTACTTTCACGTTTTGTTAAAACTTGCTCTTGACTCAGTAGAGGAGGTATTCTGTCTGCAACAAGATTATGCAAAAAACTACAGCACTGATTTCCATGCAGACATTAGTAAGAGGGTAGGGCATTGACCAAGGAAGAACCCAATAAATCATTACACAACCACCTTGCTCAACTAATCACCAGCTTTTATTTCATGACGCAAAGGGTCTTAAGGTAATAAGGTTGCATATTTCAGTAACATGATCAAACTCTTGCAACCAAAGGAGACTGTGAAATATAGTTAACAGTAATAAAAAATTTAGATAGTGGACTTTGAGTTGAGAATGCTCAAGCGGCTGCTAATTTAGGGCTTAAACCATGTTTGACATTAGTCACAGATAGTGCAGACCAAAGTGCTTCAGAGCGAGAATAGACTCAATTTATGATGTAAACATAAAGTGCAATCACTGTGACATCTTTGTAGAAGTCACTATGACTTTCAAGCCAATAAAATGATATAAGGTTTTTCTAAGGTTTCGGTGCAGTGGACACAAGCTCGATGTTCATTTTGTATAAATATTGTGGTCTTGCTCTATACTATACATGTGGTGAACCCCACAAACATCATCTAATAAACAGACACATCTGCAATCATTGTCCTGTAAATATTTAAACTGATATTGTCCTCACCTCTCCTGCTGTCTCCGTTCTTCTATGGACTCACAGATGCCCACTCCCCCTCCCCCTGCTCTTTGTCTCCAGGTCAGTAGATCAGTTTTCAGTCTGGTCGGCTGGGTGATCCCTGCTTTGGTTACCTTGTCCTTCTCAACTCTCCACCAACCTGCCCTGTGAGCATATGGCTAGCTGCGTGGCCTCTTCTTGCCACGGCTTTAATAAATACATCATGGTGGGGGTATCATCATGACAAGGGGTCATGGTTTGGTTGCAGTTTGTGTTTTTGCAAAGAGAAACTGCAGAATGGTGGGGGGGGGGGTGCGTGTTTTTTTGTGTCCGGTTTGGCATTGCCTTCACCTCTATGACCCTAATGCACTCGGCATGCTATCGCGGGAAGCGTGCGTGCGGATGCGTTCATGTGGTGCGTCTGAGTGGTAACTGTGAGTCTATGACAGACGCTCATCATATTTAATCCTGGGGGGATTTTGTTGAAATGAAAAGCTGCTTTTCAATTTTATAATCCAGTAGACCTAATCTCTTCGCCTGCGCCCGTCCATACAGTCCAATTAGATGAACAAGACTGGCTGAATGAGTCTTATTCACCGCTGAAATCATCTCCGTTGCCTGCCTGTCTTTGCATCAGAAACACACTGCAGAGGCACAGAGCGATGACACCTAACCTAACCTTTCATGTGTGTTAAAAACTGAGTGCAATGCACCAAAAACTGCGGCGTCAACCCACCTGTATCTACTGCAGTCTTTGTCTTGTTAACAGGGCATTGATTAGGCGTTAAATGTGTGTGTGTGTGAATCGGTGTGTGTCTGTTCGATCGAGTTGCTGTGGCACCACGACACACTCTCATCCACCCCCACATAGGCACTGGGCCCAAAGTGAGAAAGTGCTCACTACAGTAAAGTCAAGTCACACTATTGAAAATGCTGAGTTGCTTCATTCTCAGAGGTCAGCGCAGTGCAAAGGAGATGCGACGGTAGCAGCAGCGGGGTGTTTTAGATTTGAGCCATGCATATGGCATCAGAAGTGACAGAAGAGAGCTGACAGAAGCAACCGAATTCAAAGCAAAGAGTACTGCAGAGAATTAAGCAAGTTACATATTGCAGCAAAGAGAATAACTGAAGACAGCCAAGTAAACTAAAAATGACAACCAGTCACCCAAACAAAAATCACTTCTATGTATAAAATAAAAATCTAGCAGATTTACATATATTTATATGCATTTTGGATTTTTATGTCTTTAGTTGTCCATGGTGTAGTCTTTGTGTACTCTCTGGTACTCAATGGTCCAAATACATGAATAGGCAAATTAATTAAGTGAATTTAAATTGCCATGTGAATTAATAGCAGTGTAATCGGTTATATGTCAGTGTGTCTCTAAGTTACTGGCGACTGTCCAAGTTAAGACTGCCCAAAGCAGCTGTGATAGGCCTCAGCTCCCACAGAGTGTTTATGGTCATGTTTAGGTTGGAATCACATCTGGTTAAGGTTAAAGTAAGAACACCCAAGAACACCCAAGACACTGATCAAAATTCAGTTCAAGCTGATGTCCTTGTGGTTGATTGAGGACAACTGATAGGAAAAAGCAGTTTAATGATGTTGTATGTTTGGGAGTGAGTGTATTGGGGAGGAGAACGAGGCCACTGTGCCCATATTGACTGCAGTGCCACGTGACTGCTGTGATCATTAATGTGTCCTGATGCCAACGGGTATCCTGATGACCCACATCTCAGTGGTCCACTCTCGCTCTCTGGCTAATGCCAAAACCAGAACTCAGTCACTCTGCGGTGCTCCCTTCCTTTCAGTCAGAAGCACTTTGTCCAGCTTTCTCCAATACTCTGCACCCCTCTCAAGGCTAAAGGCGTGGACTGAACAAACAAACAAACAAACCTTTTTCTGTGTCCTGTGCACCTGGAGACATGAAGAAGCCTTGACTTTGATGCCAGTTCATGCTTATGATTCTAGTAATGAATTTATCCATTAGATATCAATATGCGATATGTGTTTTTTAATTGTATTATACAGTATACTACATCAGACAGCTGCTCTCCTTGAGTCCAAGAAGAATGTATTTATCTCTGTTCTTGGCTGATTCATGTTTGATCTGTTTGTTTTTTTAAGGGTCTTTTTAAATAAATTGCAAATACATAAATAAACATAAACTAAAATTAATATGTGCTTTTTGCTTTAATTATCAAAACCTGGTATTGAATTGTAAGAAGGGATGCTTACTACAGTATTTGTTTTCATTCATAAATACAGTTAAAGTGATGTGTGCTAGAACTGTTTCCTAATATTTTAATATACTTCTTACATTACAAAGTAGTACAATAGAAGAGATCTTAGTGCCATTATTATAGTAAAGAGAGACAGGAATATTATTTGAGAAAATATTACACTATTTTACCACTAAAACCACTATTTTAGTGTTTGCTGATTTATATGGTCCCTCATTGAATAAATATCAATAATATGCTGCCCTTATTCACAACTTCTTTTCCTTTCATCCCCCATTTTTATGCAGTGGCTTTTAAGTGACACACGTCTTTACACACATCTGTACTCTCCCTTCGGCTAACCTTTTATCTCTCTCTTAGTCTCTCAAGAGTGTGTCCCTTACTCACTATCACTCCCTCTCTTGTTTCAATCCATGCCCGTCCCTATCTTTTCCTTCCTCTCCTCTGCAAACAATTTAGATTTAAAACACTTCTACACTGTTGACTGAGCTTTTTTATCTCCATGCTCTTGGCTCTCTCGTGCTGTCTTGTTGTTGCCCAGTTTTCATTAGCTGTTTTTTTTCCCCAACTCATTTTTCCGTATTTGGAGCAGGCTGGTCTGATGGTGTGCTGGTTTTAGATCAACACTTTTTTCGGTAGTTTTCACTGACCCACTAAAGTAGCTTTGAAATTCAAAGTTCCTTCCCCTCATCTCAGTCTTCCTCCCCTCCTAACCTCTTATAATTCTCTCCCAGTCCTGATCTAATGCTTTTTCAAATTCTGTGAGCGTCCCAGTTCCTACATTTGGCTCTTGCTCGCCACCCATTACTCCTGGAGTCTATCTCTCTCCTGCACTCATATAAAGTGAAATAAGCAGTCCCTTAAGCGCAGTGACAGTCACCCGCCAACACAAACCTGCTCACACGGTTCGAGTTTACAAATCCTGACACCACAGTCACACATGAGCACCCAAAGTTTTATTCAGGCTTGTATAGGGAATGGTGGGCTGCGATTTTGGAGGTGGTCTCAGGTGGAGGAAGGGGCATGCTCTTCAACTCCGCGGAGGAGTTAATTACCCCATCGCGATCAATAATTCATTACGCTGTCAGTATGTGTGTGTCTGTGTCTCCGTATGTGCGTTGGCATGTTTTGAGTGCACATAAGCATGAAGAGCAAACTCCCCCAGTAAGCATTTTCTTTCCCTTAGAACGGCAGATTAAGCGGATTGACTCCGTAATGGATTAACCTCTGGAGTGTGTATGTGTGTTTGTGTGTGTGACAGTGTGTGTTGGGAGGGATCAGAGAGTCCGTGTATGAATTGATTAGCCTAAGAAGCTCCTCTTCTTCCTTTTTAATGACCACATCAGCACTTTTTCACCAACGAAGGAGGGATAAATGGGGAGCTGTCTGTCAAGAAAATGAGACGCCGGCCCTTTAAGAAGGGTTAGCTGTCATTCAAACATCACTTTTGGGAGTGCTCCCCGTGGACTTGAGAGACCCTGCTGCGTAAGGGTGTCTACTGTGATAGATGGTGTCTATGTGTTTGTGCATCTGAGCTGAGTGGTGAGTGACCATCTCTGTTTATTTGGCAGCAGGACTCTGGCATTTTAACTGAGTAAACACCAAAGCCAGAACATTCATTAAAAATGTGTCTGATATTGCTAACACAATAACCATATATTCTAAATGGGAGACAACCAACAGCTTGACAAGTGAAACAGCGACACAAAATGACCATTTACTCTGTTGGAGGCAACTATTCGCCCACTCACTCTGGATCCTTAGCCCAACCAAACTCCTCAGGGGATTTTACACACACACATAGACACTCCCTTTCTTCAAGTGGGTATGCACATTCACATATTGTTCAGCTTCGGCAGGGAGGTGACTCATGTCCTCTGCATTAGATCGTGCTAAACATAGGGCTCATGTCTGCCAGCAGGAGCAATAGCCGTACTACTCACAGGCTTAGGACTATGACATGGACACACACATCTAAGCGCATGTGACAGCTCTTTTGTGGTGATAAAATGCACGTTGGGATGTTAGTAACGGGAAGTGTGGTATGGTATGTCAGCCAATGTGTGAAAATAAATGGAAGAAGCTGCAGTAGAAGGGTAGAGAGCGGAAAGGAACCTGTCAGAAGAGTTAAGTACAGTGTAGTTGAATTAGAATATATATGTGCAGTGAAGCAAGGCTGGCACACTAACTGACAAAACTCACCGTAATGGTTATTTCAGTACTTTTCTATTTGTTCAATGCAGTCAATAAACAACAATAAATCATTTATCTATAATTTATAAACTAAAGAGTTATTCTTTAGATTATTTCTTTGAGATTCAATCACCCAGTCCTAAGTGATACAAACAGTAATGGGTCCAGCTGGTATACAGTCACTTGAGGAAATGAAGGAGGTCTTACATAAATTACACATAAGTTTTGTCAGGTTTTATCTTCAGTATTAATGACTCAAATTAACTTTTTCTAACAAAAAAGTGTGAACTTCTGCTTTTCAACCAGGAAGAAATGAGGAACATCTTGTCTATTTTGTCATCTGTAAATATAACAAAATGCATGAACTGGGCAATAAAAAAAAGGAAAAAAATTGGTTAGAACTCTTACTGGCTAAAAGAGCTCTTACCTGTTTGCTGTACTTGTTCCCAGTCTGGCAGCCGTACTCTGAGCACTGGTCAGATCCCAGGGACATTGCATCTGCGTTGCCACTGCCTCCACTGCTGCTACTGCTGGAGCCAGCACTGCCCACACAGCCCCCACTGCCCACGAAAGTGTTGGAAGGTGGCAGTTCTTGGACAGCCTGGTGCTTCTTGCCTTCAGCTGGAGGGGAGTGAGGCTGCAGGTTGACCGCAGGGAGAGGTGAGCTGGATTTGTAGTGTCGGGCCAGGTCTGGGCTGGACTGATGCCTTCTCCCACCTCCCATACGAGGGCTACCAGGGTCACCGTCTACAGCGCAGTAACGGGCCGCCAGGCGCTCACTTGCACTGCTCATATCCTCCTCATCTTCGTCATTGGGATGGTGTCGCAGCCCGTTCACAGTGACAATGCCACTGTATAGAGATCGATCAGACTTCCCTCCACCTGCAGCTGTGCCAACTCCACTACCATTACGCTTGTCCCGCCGGGGTTTGCGTCCACGATCCGAACCTCCACTGCGCCCCCCCTGCGGCTGAGAACCAGGGGGGCTAAAGAAGTCTTCCTCTGGCTCCTTCTTACCTGCCTCATATCCATTCTTACCCTGAGCTCCACACTGTCGAGCTGTGACTACAAGAAGGATCACCAGAATGACCGCAGCGGCCCCCGCCAGGACACCAATAGCTACACTGAGCCTCTGTTTTCCTAATGCACGCTCACTGTCTGGGTCCCCTGCAATGTCCAGGGACAGTGGAGCCATTAAGCTTTTGGCCACCTAGGGAGGTAGAGAGATAGAAAAGAGAAAGGATGGGAGAAAATCAGTCAGTAAAAGATGACGCAGTGGGTGTAAGCCACAAAAAGACATCAAACAGCATCTTCAACTTAATTAAAGCCATCACTGTGTGCTAGTGGGGGATCTTCTCCATTATTCCCAGACTTATAGAGTGTCACTAAATATATAATTGCTCTTGCAACATTTCAAGTGACGCTTGTGATCTCAAATCATCTGCACCGGTACAGCCACACTGTCTCGGTTTATACTCTTTAAAGCTGATTATAATGAATAATAGGTAAAAAAAGCAAAATAGTGAAGGCAGGGCAAGTGGAGAAAAAGTAACAAAAACAGTAACTAAATGTTAATTTAAAGACAAAGTGTGGCCTGAACACAAACACATCCACTGTCTCATCTGTGAACAATGTCGGTTTTGTAAATGACAGAGTGGGCGAGCATGTGTTAAGAATTTGCTATCACAATTTATTGCACTTGAATTGATAAATAATGACTAGCCTGCTCCAAAAAAGTGACTCTATTATATAATTTATGTTGATTTTTTATTCTTTTTAACCAGTCATTGGCTTTCATTTTGAGCCAGAACTACGTAGAGAAGAAATAAACATGGACTTAACCCAACTGCTTGCTTGAATGTTGTCTTGTATATGTCTTTTTCTTGTGGGTTTGTCCTGCAGCTGCTAAAGCACCTCCCAGTTGTTTGTGAGCATTGCCACCTGCTTTGTTCAGATGGGACTTCCTTTTGAAAAGAACTGTCAATTTCAGCTGACCACACACTGATCAGAAGATGGCTAAGGCAGATGCGTTTACAACTAAATAAAATACTTGACATATGGAACCCCTGAGTTTGTGATGTTTTGTTAAATATTGAGACTAAACTAGGATTAAACCAGAAAAGTCCACAGCACTTAGTCCATAACTATTCTGCAGATAATAATCCATGTGTTTAGTATAAATGACCCCATGTTATTCAACCACATTTTTTATATTTGGAGTTCTCTACAGGGCAGACTCAAAGTAGGCCTAATCAAGTGCATCTTAAAACATGTACATATTGAGAGGTGGGTCTATGCATGCACACAGACACACATATGCTTTAAGCTTGTACACTGATAAAAGGATCATTATAAGAAATTGGGTTATGCCTGAAGTAGGCTACAAACATGGCCATTACTGGCTATGGAAGCATGTATAGCACGAGACAATGAGGCAACAATTCTGGTCTTTAGAGCCTTGATGGTAATATGGGCCGCAGTCACGGATCTGAATATAGCTAATCAATACATAGAGACCACGTAGGGAGATTCATTATACAACAACTCATACACAGATATATATACTTGCACCTACACAATCCCACACAGAGCATGAGCTGTCAGTGAGACATCTCATTCGGTGACTCTGACCCCGCATCTCACGGTCCACACGACAATTCTTTTTACCTGTCAAGTCAGGCTATTATATAGTCATGTAATCCCTGTCGCACTACGTAATAGGCTTCAGAAATGAATAGGTAACAGATACAGAGTCAAGGTGAAAAGAGAGTTCAATTTTTGTTCCCAGGGATTGTAAAAACTAAATAAAAGAACTACACATTGCAGCATTTGTAATACTGCGGGCTAAAGCTCAGCCTATTACATTATCCAAGCTAAGAATAGGGCTGTGTTAGACTTCATTGCCTGTTTGCCATCCATTTCTGGGTTAAGTTTTATTGTTTTAAGTGACTTATTCTAGTTCTATATATTCTCTTATTGTCATTTTACTGCAGAAGACCTCTCTGCCTGGCTCCAGTCTCCCATCAGGCTCATTGTTCTTCCTTTGCCTGCAGTATTCCTTTTTCTTATTCTGCTGGGCATCTCACTTGCCTAGCGCACCCTTGCACTGTATTGTGCCTGTAAAGGCACAGAAAAAAAGGGAAGAGTCAATGCTGCTTCTTTTCACTTGGGACACAAAGTGCAAGGTGTATAGTGGACTTGTACGCATACATATACACAAGATGTAGACTGCTGAGTGCCGGCTGTGCATGTATAGCATTACATAGTCCAAGTGTGTACATAAGTGGTACAGAAAAGGCACAGCACACCCTCTACCACTATATGCACTGCTCTGCAGCATCCAAAAATCCCATTAGAATCTACAACACAGAAGCTTGAGCTTTGTCCCAGCTAGCCTTCACACCACCATCTATCTGTTCTACTGTCTGAGGTTTTTTTTATCTATATGTCATTGCTCTCGAGGACTTGGGTTCCAGAGCCCAAGCTGTGCGTGGAGGTGAGCCCGACTATCTCTAGTCGGTATCTCTCAAACTCCCGCACAAGCTCAGGCTCTTCCCCTTCCCCCAGAGAGGTGTCCGGTCTGTCCCGGTGAAAAAGGAGATGAGCTGCATGGCGAAGCTCTCAATTTACCAGTCGATCTACGTTCCTACTCTCACATATGGTCATGAGCTTTGGGTCATGACCAAAAGGACAAGGTCCCGGATACAAGCGGCCGAAATAAGTTTCCTCTGCAGGGTGGCTGGACGCTGCCTTAGAGATAGGGCGAGGAGCTCAGCCACTTTGGAGGAGCTCCGAGTAGAGCACATAGAGAGGAGCCAGCTGTGGTGGCTCGGGCATCTGTTCCGGATGCCTCCTGATCCCACATCTGGGTATGCCCAACCGGAATGAGGCCCCGGGAAAGACCTAGGACATGCTGGAGGGACTATGTCTCTCGGCTGGCCTGGAAACACCTCGTATCCCCCCGGAAGAGCTATAGGAAGTGTCAGGGGAGGATGAGGTCTGGCCGTCTCAGCTTAGACTGCTGCCCCCGCGACCCGGGCCCGGATAAGCAGAAGATGGATGGATACATGTCATTGCACAAGCCAGTGCTTTGAACACAGCCGGACATTTTTCCAAGACCACAATATTGACCCAAGCTTTATAGGCACTAAATCTTAGTTCTAGTAGTTCAATACATTTGTGAGTTAAATGGAATAGTTAGCTAACAGGAGATATGTCTAAAACCGTTCCATAGTCCCTAACCCCTCAATCCCTAGGACTGCACTTTAGTGGACTATATGGCAGACTCAGTTAGTGAGCAGTTTAGGACAGTACATTAGTTTTTTGCACTGCACTCAGGTGTCTCAATAATTAGTTTTTTATTTTTTATTTAACCAGGAAAGGAGTCCTGTTGCCATATGGGGGTGGGGGGTCTAATGTACATGTCTTTAGTGGTAGGGGAAACTGGAGCACCCAGAGGAAACCTACACAGACACAGAGAGAACATGCAAACTCACAGAAAGTCCCTGCCCTGGTCGGGGATTGAACCCAGGACCTTCTTGCTATAGTGCTAACCACTGTGTGTTTATTTATCTTTGCTGAAAGGGACTCTTGTTGTGACTGGATTATTGCAACTTCCTATTATAGAAAGCTTTTTCAGCTGTAGAAGCTAAGATAAGATAATTTTACTGATTAATTACAATGTAAATGTGTGCCTTTACACATTTTTTCCTAGCTACAGAATATAAAATTGGTGAAATCTGTAGTAGTGTAGTTTGTTTTAATCACCCATGGTACTCTAAATAGCAGTTAGGGAGTTTTTAAGTTAAAAGCTTCAGTTTTGCTTGAAATCATAGAAATAGCTTGATCTCATATTAGTTAATATTAATTAACCACACTTACTGTGGTATAAAAGATTTGCAAATAATAAACATGTCAAAAAATCCACCAATTTGAAATGCTCCCCCCCTTATGCTCAAAGGCATCACATTGTCATTACACCAATTACTCAACATGTGGTTCACCCAGTTGTGCTGGAATGAAAAGACTGGAGTCATTTTCTGCTGCGGCGCTGCAGCAGTAGCAGCCGTTTTCTTTCCCTAATTATGTCTGGCATCCATCCACTACTCAGTTTGACTTCATTATGTGATGAAGGAATTCTCTCCTCAATGGCTTCTACTCAATTACTTCACCAAGTTCCTCCTGACAATCAACTCTATGGTGCACATGGCAATCAAAGATGTCTTTTATACCCACTTGGACATATTATCACACTTTACTGTTGGATACAGTATTGCAGGTCATTCAGGCACACGCAGTAATTTCATTTGTCAACCGTGTTGTTCCATAGCGTACGTGTGTTCTGTTCAAACAGTCAACCCCAGATGGTATGTAGCGATAACGGCCAATAACGTAATACCTGCATAATAATTTTGGCCATTTTAAATGTAATAAAGCCAGTAATGTGAATACCTCCCAAATAAGTAAAACATTTCTTTTCCTAATAAAGATATTATGTTATTGGCTGCAATTAGTACATTTTCAAAGGATTTTCTTGATGCTAGGCCAATAACGTAATAACCTAAATTATTAGAAAAAGGTTATTACCTTATCGTCTCTTATTGATTACTTTATTGGAAGTTTATTACATTATTTACTTTATTACATTTAAAATGGCCAAAATGATTACGTTATTGGTTACTACATGGTACAATTTGTACTTTTCATGCTGCTCTGAAGTAACAGCATTCTTTCTAAGTGCCACATTTAAATACTACACATCCTTTTTGTTTCACTTGTCCAAAAAGTGTTATTATTTCAAGTTTTACAGACATTGTCTTTATTCTGTAAAAAAAATTATGGTGCTAAAATTATAATTCTCTTCTCAAAACATGGGGCATATCTTTGTGTTGATCAGAATGAACCCAAGAGCCTAAAAGGCAAGCAAAACACCACAGTATTGTAGAATAAAACCAGGATTATTGTAGTGGTTGCCAGGAGACTATCTAGAATAGCTGCATAATATGGCTGCCCAACCTAGGTAACCATTTTTCATTACACATTTAGAAAGTATGTTGGTGCATTCATGCAAGTCGTTCTTCTGACTTTGATGTGTTTACGTGTTTTCAACTCAGAACAAGATGGACACTGGGACAAAAATGTACTAATGTTATTTTTAAATTAATTAATACAGTCAAAGTAGCAATTATTAGTTGTTAAGGAAAATGTAGCCTATTAAAAACATAAAAAGTTTATATCACATATGCTGAAACCGCAAAATAACAGATGTAAATTAGGGATGGACCAATACCATTGTTTAAGGACCAAGTACGAGGAACAATATTTTTTCCCTTGTACTCGCCAATACCAATACCTCTTCATTTATTTATTTAATTTTTGTTTTTCCAATAACTTTCAAAGGGCATAGTTACCACTGTCATAATAATAATAATAATAATAATAATAATAATAATAATAATAATAATAATAATAATAATAATAAAATCTTGTTCTTAAGTCTGCTGCTGCCGCTGATGTCTCGTTGCACAGAAAATTTTGTCAGTTACATCATTTGAGGTAATTGTCTTTTGTATCGGGAGTACTTTTAAGTACATGAGCGTGGTATTGGGCCCAATACCAACTGGTATCGGAGCATCACTAATGTAAATAAATAAATACTTTCACATATAATCTAAACATATATGTATCATTATCAACTTATTAACATGCAAAACGTTTGGTATGAAATATTGTTAAATGACATTTCCCTCGCCAGGTTTATGATGCAAATGACGTCAACACGGAATCCCGAGGACCACATGAATGCACCATGTAAATCCTAAAGTCTTTGTTTGATTTTCTGCAAAAAGCTGGACCTTCGTGGTAGAAAATGCAACAACCCCTTTAATAAATGAGAGCACAAAATGTGTAAGTACATACTCCCCCAGCGGTTTGTTAACAGATGCTATAACATTTAGGAGTAGGACAATGAGAGACGCATGGTGATATTGTGTCTTGGTTCATGCTGACCTTTTCTTTTGCTTTCAGGTGGCTCAGAAGGCTCACTCATAAAGTCCCGTTTCATTAACAAACAGACAACTGGAGACCTTTGCCTCAAAGTTCATCCGACACACATCTTCAGCAGACTTCCACATGAAGGCTTAAAACCACTCTAAACAAACACTGTAACCACAAGGCCACTGAGACCATTTCATTATTAGTGAATACAAATTACAACAGAGCAGATATTTAAGAAATAATTAACTGTCTATTTCTCTATTCAGAGATTTAGTTGAACAGTTTAAATAGGTCATGTGACCTCAGTTGATTAATATGAGGGCAGAAGAGGGAGACATTTGTAAACAGCTAAATTTGAACTCATGCTGAGGGAAGTACTTTGGGTATGTTTTGAGGTTGTTAACAAGAGCCTGTGTCATTTTCAAAGTTATCGTTTATGTCTACCACATCTGTGGAGATTTTCATTGTTATTCAAGTCATAAAAAAAGGTGAGAAAAGGTAATCTGGGAACAGTTTGAAGGTAAAAGATGCAAAGCAGCGTTTTAAATTAAAAACTTATGACTAAAAAAACTAAAAACTTCATCTTAATTCTACACTTCTCTTATGCTGCACTAGTCCTGAATAACACACAAACTCTTAAAGGCCATTCATAGTCTGACCTGCAGTGAAGCAGCTCTGCTAAAGTTTCGGTTTAAATGAACATACTTTACTTGAGCCCGTAACAGAGGGGCAAAACTGGGACAGGCCCATCTCTCTCTGCAGCTCACTAACACACACTCTCCCATAATTCTCCCTCTCTCACCGACACACAAATACACACACCTAATGCTCTGAGCTCTGAGTTCAATGTACCAGAAAAAAGAGGCACTTCAGTAATAACAGTTATTTTAAACACAGAATACAAGCTAGACAAAGACCTCATGGGTAGGAAGAATTCCATCCACAAAGACGCTAGCATTGCATGTAGCCTTCAGTGGGAAAAAAAGAAAAGAAAGGTTCTTAGGTGGTACAAATATAGATGCAATTACTTCAGTAAATAGGCAGAAAATTACAACACAGTGAAGGGGAAATTGTGCACTTTTCTTATTCCTACCAGTTCACTTTAAACAGCTATAATCAGTTTTCATTATTGTCCTCCCCATTGTGCTGTTGGTGTGGCCATTATTTGAATGGATCAAAGGCTGTATCATCACTGCAATTATTGGCTATCATTACCAGCTTTGCAGAACAATACTAGTCTGCAGGCATCAAATACACCAGTGCTATTCATTATTTCTGTCACACAATTTAATTCTGCAGATATTAAAAAATTACATATTAGGATTAGACATTTACCTGTGCGTCAACTATGGTGGCGTTGGCCAAGCTCTCATTGATGAATACATGAACTAGGGCAGTGGCACAGAGTGAGGGGGTGCCACTGTCGTTAACCCGAACCACAAGGCGGTGGAGACCCTTGTGGCGCCGCTCCAGAGGTTCTGCCAAGGTGATGACTCCATTGGTGTGGCCAATCTCAAAAAGTCTGAAGGGATTTCCCCCCACCAAAGCATAACGGAGGTCTGCATTTGGACCAGTGTCCAAGTCTATGGCCGTTACTGTCCTGACAATAGTGCGTGCACTGCTGGCAGGTGGGAGGAGGGTGTAGGATTCGTTGGCTGGAGAGGTGACTGATGGTGTGTTGTCATTTTCGTCTGTCACAAACAGGGATACAGTGGCGGTAGCTGTTCTACGAGGTTCCCCTCCATCTACAGCCCTCACACGAAAGGTGTAAGTGGAAAGCTTTTCACGGTCAAATGAAGCCGAGGAGAAGATGGTTCCAGTGTTGTTTTCGATAGAAAACACTTCTTGCTGCTCTTCTCCTCTGTTTTCTCCCCTAACTT
Organism: Perccottus glenii; assembly: GCA_024416835.2. Lineage (NCBI taxonomy): Eukaryota > Metazoa > Chordata > Actinopteri > Gobiiformes > Odontobutidae > Perccottus > Perccottus glenii. The sequence goes on from CM044549.2 coordinate 17,437,671, forward strand.
CTTCTCATCTACTCCATCTATTTCTACAAACAGACTAAGTTCAGCATTTTCACCTTCATCAGCATCTGTGACGGTCACCATGCCAACTGGACTGTTAGCAAGCAAATTCTCTTTGACATAGAATGTAAAGATTTCCTGAACAAACTTTGGAGCATTGTCATTGCGATCTGTCACCTGAACCACAACAGTTGCTGAACCTTGTAGAGGTGGGGTGCCCTTGTCTTTGGCGATTACTCGGAGTTCATATCTTTCTCGTTGTTCACGATCCAGGATTCCAGTGGCACGGATATCTCCGTTGTCTGCATCTATGTAAAAGGGTCCATTGCCTGCAGGATCTATAGAGTACGCAATCTCTGCGTTCTTACCACTGTCTGCATCAGTAGCTACCACAGTCAGCACCCTTTCCCCAGGTGAGTTGTTCTCAGCAAAGTGGACCTCCACTACACTTTGAGCAAAGGTTGGGGCATGATCGTTTATATCAACCACTCGCACCATCAGGGAGCTGTTGCTGGACAAACTGGGGCTTCCAGAATCTACTGCCACAATCGTTACACTGTACTCTTTGGTGGTCTCATAGTCCAGTAAGGCAGAGGTGTGTAAGAAATACTTCTTCTTGTTCCTGAAAAACATATTGGAAAGATGCATTCATTTGTTTAAAAATTACAATTTCATTAGAATTTTCAATTAAGTCATTTACTTCATTTGTTGTTTTGTGACTCGCTCAAAATAACTCTTTAAGAAACAGTTAAAAAATCACCTTTTCAAGAAATGTTACAACATGTCATAAACTCCTTTGCAATATGTTGTTTTGTTTATTGTTCTGTTGTATGTATTTTATGTATGTAAAGCATCTCCTGAAAAGCGCCTCTTGAAAAGCAGCTATATATATTTGATGTATTATTATTATTATTATTATTATTATTATTTTGTTAGTGAAGGACATGCCTGCAAGTTATTGCACAGATGTAAGAACAGTAATGTTATCCTTAATACTTTTACTCATTCCCTACATTCAATAGGGTTAGGGAAATATCGTTTCAATAAACTTAAAAACAGTGACATTTGCAATCTACCCCCATGAAAGAAATGTTATTAAAAAGTGTAATAATCCACCACTATTGAATTCCCAGTTTACAGATTGCACTGGTATAATCTTAATGCAAAGCAGTATTGTCAGTTTGTGGCACCACTTGAACAATGTTAGCTGGAATCTGCATTTAGTTTTTATGGAGGTGTAGGGAAGATTAAATGTAAGTGTAAGTGTATGCAGTGTGTATTTATGACTAGCAACATGAAAACCAGTGCTTATTGCTGACAACACAGAAGAAATATAGTTTGGCCTAAAAATATTTGAAAAAAAAAATCATCTACTTCAACCCAAACTAACTCCATCAACCACAAAAACCTGTAAATAGATGCTTAATGGCACATTACTCAGAGTAATTATTTGTACCACACACCTATTAGTCAATGTTTTCACATCCTGAGGCATAACATGCTGCACCATGCTAAAACGAAATCTGGAATGCTTCATAACTTTCTGATTAAATTACTATTAGCAAAGTGCAGCATCTGCAGTAGAACAGTAGTATTAATGTCCTAGTTTTAATGGTCTATTCTAAATAACAACTCCTGTCCTTGGGTTATGACCCACAGTTTGTATTAGACTATACACTATAATATCCTTTTGCCCATAGTTTAACTTTTGGGACAACTGGAGCCTTTTCTCTCTACAAAAACAAAAGTATAAGCCAATCACAAATGCAATGAGGTGACATAAAGCCAGGCGTGCCTAGGGCAGTGGTGAGAAATCAATTCAGAAAAACTTTTCGCGAGAGAGAAACATTGCTATACAATTTAACACGGAGAGTCATTCTACTGCAGCTGCTTGAGTGAAGAGGAGCGTTTATCTCAGATCTGCAGAGTGCTCCTTGTGGGTAGGCTCTGCCAGGTGGATTAGATTCCTCTCATAAACACAGCACTCCAGAGTTTAGTCTCCTCTAAAGACTCTTGGTGTTGTTGTGATGTTCATTCTCACCAATGGGGGAAAACAAACCAGAGTTTGAGTTGACTGAACTGAAATGCATGGGTGAGAAAATCTTTTTGTTTTGAACTATTTTTGAGAATTTTATGTGTTACTAATCTAAAAGTGATGTTAGGCTCACCTGTCAAAAGCTTCATCAGCAGGGAGAGGTGGGAGTGCAGTTTCTCCAGCTGGCTTCAGAGTGAATGGCACATCTCCTACCACCGTGCACGTCACCGCTCCGTTCTCTCCTTGATCTCGGTCCGACACCTGGACTAGAGCTACTGGTGTGTCCACAAGTACGTTCTCTGGGACCAGCGCTGCTCCATCTCGAACAGGGATTCTGCCAATTTTTCTGATTTCCACAACCGGGACATTGTCATTTTCATCACGGACAGACAAAACTACAGTGGTGCGGTCAGTGCGTGGAGGCTGACCCCTATCTCTGGCGGTCACTGTGAACCTCAGCTGGGCCACTTCCTCTCTGTCAATCCTGTGGAGGACGCTGAGCCAGCCTGTTGCTTCATCTAACCGAAGGAGTCGACGAACAGATTCAGTGGCCGCCCCAAACACGTACTCCACTTGTCCGTTTACGCCAATGTCACGATCTGCCGCTCTCACCTGGAGGACAGGTGTACCTGGAGGGGCGTTTTCAGCCATCTCAGCCTCGTATGTACCCCTCTCAAACTGTGGACTGTTGTCATTGACATCAGTAATGGACACTCGGAGCAGAGCCTGAGAGGAACGTGGTGGGTTCCCTCCATCTCGAACACGGAGATAAAGTTCATACGAGTCTTTCTGCTCACGATCTAACGTGCCTTTGACAATAAGCTGTGGTTGCTTCTCACCATCTGGTATGTCTGCCACTTGGAGTTCAAAAACACTGCTCCTGACTCCTGCATTGTCCCCACTTCTACTTCTCCGATCTCCATCCACTCGAGTGTTAGTGCTTCCTCCAACTGTACGCCTGGTTGAAGTAGGGACAGTTGCCCCATCTTGGATGAGCTCATACCTGTCAATGCCATTTTTACCAAAGTCTCTGTCTGTGGCAGTGGGCAGCAGGTACAGGGTTCCTATTGGTCTGTTTTCTTCCACTGACAGCTGGAGCACAGGTGAAGGGAAGGAGGGTGTGTTGTCATTGATGTCTGTGATGACCACTCGGCCTTCAAACAGATCAACCCAGCTCTGCAGAGGCCCGATCACTGAAACCTCAAAGTCCAAAAAGCACTCGTTTTCATCAAAGATCATCTGGCACTGGGGTAGTTTTTCTCTGTCTATGCGTCTGGGCCCTGTAGTCAGCTCACCAGTCACGTTATCTATCTTGAAGTACTCGGAACCGCTCTCTAGGGCAAACGTCACGTCCCCGCTGCCCGTGCCAGCAGTCAGCCCCAGGTCGGCAGCCACGTTGCCGATCTTGACGTCAGGGGGGCCCTCCTCCGCGACGCGGTACCGGAGAGCTGAGTCGGCAAGCCGTAGCTGAGTCAGCAGCTGCAGCGCCAGCACCACGAGGCTGCGCGTATGCACTGCACCAAGCATCTGCATGACTCCTCGTGGCTCTAGTACACCCATCTTCTCTTTAGCAGTGCTCTGTGTTGTGTGCACCTTGCAGCGTGGGCGTAGTGATTTATCCGCTTACCTTGTCCGCTCACTTCGCGGACTGCCTCTGTTCTTCACTCGCGGTCCTCTTCACTTATTTCTGTTCCACTCAGTTGTCTCTTTCAAACTTCTACAATAGTAATCCTCTTGTTTTAACGAGATGGTGGCGTAACACATGTATGAAAAAATCCATCTCGCTGCGAAAGGAACGAATCTAAAACTAATTCGCCAGTCTTTGATTAATCCACCCCTGCGTTCCCTTTTCTTCTTTCTTTCTTTGTAAAGACTGCAGCGCTATTCCGTTGCCGCCTTATCACTTCATAAAGCCCTTTCTAACTTCTCTTTATTCCAGTCACATTTGGGACAGCGGCTTTTTCACAGTTATCAACTGCAATGCAGCACCGCTACACAAAAGATGAACACTCTGCTCTGCTCGCCGGACAGCAAAACCCCCCAAAAATCCTCACATCTCCAACGTGGAACAGGCTAAAAAGAAGCAGAAGTCTAAGGATTTGTCCGTCTTGTGGATCTGCGCTTACCTTCAGATCCAGCTGCCTGTTTTCAAACACACCGCAGTGGAGCAACGTGCCAAGGCGACGGATTCCTCCACGCAACTTACGAGCAGACACTTTTTTCTCCGAGATTCTCTTAAAACGCGAGCCTCACTTGTCCTGTCAGAGCTCAAACTGGAGATCCTGGTTTAGGCTTCACTGCGAGCGGAGCATAGACCCTGCGCAGCGCTCACTCGGGATATTCATGTGTCGAGTCTGGATCATGCGTCTGTTTTCTGAAGAGTCCCGCATTCTCTCTCTCTTTCACTTTGACTTCCTCCCTCTATCTCTCTCCTCCTCCTCCTCCTCGGGCTTTTTTCCTCTCACCTGCGCTGCTCGGGACTGCTGCTACTACTGCGATGTGTCTGTGGCGATGCTGCAGTCTCTCCCTCTTTGACTCTGACTCCACTGCAACACTTGCCCCGGCGCGTAACTCGAGCGCTCAGCTGAAACGGGAGAGGCAGGCAATCTCACCGCGTGTGTGTGTGTGTGTGTGCGTCGGTTACCGGGGACAGACCTCACCCCCACCTCCTCCATCCCATCCCCTCTTGTCCTGTCATACAGCGAGATTAAATGGCTCTGTGTCCCAGGCCGCTGACAGCTCCTGGTGGGAGAATATCTTTGTTCACAATATTCATACAATGGACAAAAGAGGAACGAAAGACGGCACTGGCTTTCAGCAGTCAGTCAAAGCCTCCGTCAGATTTTTGCTGCAGCAGCTCTTCTCGCTGGGACAGTGAAGCTCCATTCAGTATTTTTTTCTGAAGGAGACGGATACTGTACCCGCGCAAAATGAGAATCACGATGATTTTTTTTTAGCTTACAGTAACTTGCTGTGAAAATAAGCTGTATCTGCTCGGGGCTATGTCCAAAGCAGAATGGACTTGTTTGGGGTATAGGCTACATGTGCAATAGCCTATACCACCTCCTTTTTTATCATTCAAACTTGTGATGTAGCTACAGCAAATAAAGTTATGAATGAACCATGCATTATGGTGTAATGCAGCACATTTTTTTCTTCAACACAAAGTACACAAAGTGTAGTGTTATATGCTACACTACACTTTGTGCTCATAGCATAAGGTTAACTGTACAATGAGCAAAGCACGGTGATAAAAGTATGACATTAAAGAGAGTTATTGCAGTATTTTTTACTAAAATACTAATTTTCAAATTGTCATTACAGTGTTGGAAGTGAAAGCAATGGCAACAGTAAACATTTCAAGAACATTGGCTCATACATTGGAGCCTATAGCCCATACAGGCTTTAGCCCACAGCCTATACTCATGAAAAAGCTATTTAGTGTATAAATTAATCTACCTGAAACAACAGCATTATAGCATAGCTATAGGCCTACAGTATATATAGCATATATACTCATACTGTATATTAATGTATCAGGAAAAGGGCAAGGTGATGATGTCATTTCTCTGTGCTAATGCAATCCAAACCACTATACAATAACTACCTAGATTCAGTGCTGTCTTTTGTGAAGAGGCTGTTTTTTCCTTCACAGCTCCACTCACTAACTGTATGTGCCCCACACACTGCCGTCTGTGCAGTGTGTCTCTCAGTAGAGTGCCATGCTCTGAGGAGCGCAATGCAGCATCGCTCTGCTGCTATATTGAACAGTGCCGGGGCTTCCACGGCGCTGCTCTGCTCTGCTCTGTGAAACTCTCCCTCTGCATTTATAATTTCTCAAGCTGTAGCTGGCTGCATGGCTCCTTCTGCTGGAGATTTTTGTCTGGCAGAAGAACAGGAGGTTTTTCTGTTTTTTTTGTCTACACAAAAGAAGTCTCGACTAAGACCTGAGTGACCAAAAACCAAGAATTTTAAAAACTGGGACCAGGGGGAAGGTTTAAAGACCAATGCCAGCACATGATACTACACAATGGTTGTTCTAAAACTGACAATCCCATTTTTACTATCCACAGAGTGCGTTACATGCATTTTCAGTTATAAAGATATGGAAGATATTTTTATTCAAATAAAATGATTGATGGGTTATCTTATTTTTTATCCCCAAGTTTCTCTATGTCCAGAACTGGGCTAAGAAAATGTGTTTGTGAATGTCAAACAAACTGTAGGTAGCATTCTTGAGATATCTTCATGTTTGCTCCAAGTGCCCTCTGTCGTTTGACCAATGCATGCTTGATTTGCTTGGCAATCAATCATGACTTCACTTTGTGTCTGTGTAAAAGCATTTAGCTTTTGGGTGTCTGGGAAAGGGCATAAAAGTTTGAAAGAAGAAAGAAAAGCTTGCGTGTTTAATGTGAAAATCAGGTCACTTGACTTTTACCTCAATTGATTCACGACATTTAAGTCATATTTGACCTAATGGGAGAAAAATCATCCAATATAAATCTGTTGGCCTGTTATATCCAAGCCATTAAGATATAATTGAGCATGAATCCTCTTTCATCAGCAAATGAAGTGCAGTTTCAATTTGCATATTGAATGAAAAGTGAACTGGGTGTGTGCGCGTAGACATGCTCGTGTGTGGTTTAGTTAAAGACAGGATGTTCTTTGGAGAAACATAACCTGGCTTGACATCTGCTCTAGCCTAAAGGCCTAATCTAAAATGTTGATGCCACCACAAAAAGGATCACAGCTTTACCACCTGCCCACCGGGATGAGCGATACGAGCATGCAGTATTTAGGAGAATTTGCGCCGACAGCTGTCAAATAACAAATAACTCATTTATTCTAAAGGCATACACTTAAAATGATGACTCAATTATATATAGCTGTATTTAAAAGAATCCCAGCCAGTAAGTAGGAAGTAAAAAAAAACATCTATTGGAGGTTATTAGATGTCACCAATTCAAAGCCTCAGTAATTGTAAAATGATTATTATTAGTGTATAAAACAAAATGAAGTACTGTTCATGTTCATTATTATGTAGAAAGATGTCCCACTGTATAATAGGACAATGGCAGTGCTAACTAATCTTGTTATCATAATACACTGTTCGGTGAGTAAAATTACTAAACCAATATGTAAATGGGACATTGCAACTTATCACGCTAAGATCTTACACAAAGTCTGTTCTATTCTAAGCCGGCCTCTGTTCAGCGTTAAGACATGCACAAATTCAGTGTGTAATGCCCTCTAATCTGCTCAGTTCAAGTTTCCGTTTCTCATTAAGAATGTTTTCACCGTGTCAAAACGGGGAGGCCACATGGGTGCATAATTCACTTCATGCTTGTTTCAGAGATAATGTTTTAATATATAATGTGAATACAATCTCAATTATTATATAGGGCAATATATTGTTATAATAGTGTCTAAAGATAAGTGACAAATGAGAGAGGATTGGCTCTTAGTTTAGTGCTAGGCCCCCACATGCTACCAAGGACAGACTCAGCTCTTTTACTATTGACTGTACAAGTCACCACTGAAAGCTAGAAGACAAGGAACACCCTGCATCAAAAGATCTGTGTTCATTTAGCATTTTGATGACTGTTCTAAATCCTCTACATGTTTCTATTTAGGCCACAGTAACCTGTACACTTCCTATTCATTCATTCATTTAATGTCCGACTCACCACCACGCGATGTTGTAGAGGCGTATCAGCCAAGACAGCCCCACAACATCCAGAGACTTGAGGGCAGATCTCATCCACCTCCAGAGCCTTGCCACAAGGAGCTTCTTGACTTCCTCGATGACTTCAGCTTGGGTGATGGACAAGTCCACCACTGAGCCCTCGGCCTCTGCTTCCTCAGTGGAAAACGTGTCAGAGCGATTGAGGAGATCCTCAAACCACTGTCCGACAATATCCCCGATTGAGGTCAACAGCTTCCCAATTCCACTGAACCGTGTTGGCAAGGCACTGCTTCCCCCTCCGGAGGTGCCGGACGGTTTGCCAGAATTTCATTCGAGGTTGACCGATAGTCCTTCTCCATGGCCTCACCAAACCCCTTCCAGACCCGGGTTTTTGCCTCCACAACCACCTGGGCTGCAGTATGTTTGGCCTGCTGGTACCTATTCATCTGCCTGAGGAGTCCCACGAGCCACCCATGCTCGATAGAACTCCTTCTTCAGCATGACGGCATCCCTTACTTCACCTGGGTGAACTCCAACATGGCAGCTGAGATGAGGCTGAGATAAGCAAGCCCACACCAGCCCGCCGCCTCTCACCGCAGGCAACTCCAGAGTAGTGTTGGGTTCCAGAGCCCAAGCTGTGCGTGGAGGTGAGCCCGACTATCTCTAGTCGGTATCTCTCAACCTCCCGCACAAGCTCAGGTTCCTTCCCCGCCAGCGAGGTGACATTCCATGTCCCTAGTGCCAGATTCCGTGTCCGGGGATTGGGTCGTCAAGGCCTCCGCCTTCGACTGTCACCCAATTCCACTTTGCACTTTGCCCCTTACGGTTTCTCCTGCCGGTGGTGGGCCCACAGGAGGTCGGCCCCACGTCACTCCTTTGGGCTGAGCCCAGTTGGGCCCCGAGGGGTAAGACCCGGCCACCAGGCGCTCGCATGCAAGACTCAACTGCTTGAGGAAGTAACTAGAAGTAACTTTAGAGGCATTCACAAGGAAGCAAACTATTTATCTAAACTTTTATCTTAACAGACTGCATCTAGAAGGCATTGTAATCTGTTGCAGAGGCCAACATTGCATCCTTCATCTGTATGAGTTTAGGATGTTTCAGAGTAGCTTAAGCACAAAGCTAAACTCCCTGGATTACACTTGTCTACCTCACATTCTTGGTGCTTTTGTATTCTCATGTCAAGAGTCTCCAAGATTGCATTAAGGCCATGGGTGCTTGATATGAGCAACAATAACAGTATGGTAAATATGTACATTTATTCACATGCAAATTAAATTAAAGCCAGCCGCAAGTGTAGAGGCTGAATAAGGTGTAATACAAGTGAAAAATACTAACAAGCATGATGATATCTTTCAAAGGAAGATGAGTCAGGAGCTGTAATAGAGCTGTAAAGAGACCAGTTCATCTGTGTTTCCACGGCAGGACAGGAGTATGTGGCATACTGCTGCTTAAAAAATTGAATATGTCAATCTGGGAAGTAACAGAGCATATGCCAACGCAGACAGGGACTAAAAAGATCACACTACAATTTCATCAGTGTTTGAGGTGCAGTGTATATATTTATGTCAATCTTGTGCCTTATAATTAATATTAATGACATTAGTGATTTATTTGTTCTCTTCCTCGCTTGTTCAAATCACAGCATTGGTTACATATGTTCTGTGCTTGTGCATTTTGTTAGCTAACTTGTTCAGAACTTTAGAGCAAATGTTTCTAAATGTGTATATAGCCTTCTTTATTTCATATAATCTAAACTGCTGTGTTTTTGAAGCAGTATATCCAGACATAATTGGCACATTCATTTGTAACATCTATTCTTAAAACTACTTGATCACTATATCTTCTCAGAAACCTGTCATTTTGTCTCTGGGGAGATTGTTAGATGTATTGTCACTTAAACACTGGATACTTAGTTTGTGCGTTTTGGAAATTGCTTTTAAATTACAATGTTATCTTTTTTCTTACTGAGAACAAAGCAGAAACAGTCTGTTCCTGTCTAAAACAAAGCTGCAGCACAGTGGCTGTGACCACTGTGGATGTTTATGAGGAAAGTCCCTCGGAGATTTACTTTCAGCACCAGGAGAAAGTGGAATGATTGCCAGGGCTTTGCAAATCCTCTGTGGGAATCTTTAGGTCAGCCAGTGCATGCAGTGCAGCTCCTGTTATACCTGCCTTATTTCTGAACTTGTTATAGGACATTCAGGGAAAAAATAGAGTCGCAGAGCATGCATTTTAAAAAGTTAGCGTTAACTATTTAATGTTTTACCAGAAAATATATAGTTTTGAAGTCATTAAAATAAGTAGTGAAAAGAAGAATGATCCTTTGCACCCAGCTCACCAGACACTCCACTATAAGGGATGAGGCTTGAGAAGACTGGATCTCAAACCTGGAAGACTGGATCCCAATCACCTGGTCAGTGATTGGGTGAACTACCTGCCAGTTACCCCCATCACAAGGTACTTTTATACAATCAGAGCAATGCCATGTTGTGTACATAAGTAAAACTAATGGTCATACAACAGCCATAACACTGTTGGTCCAAACTAACCATGGAACAAGATGAATTTCTGTGACAAACTTTTTGGGAATCCAGCTCCTGCTGCGCTTGGTAAAAAAAAAAATCTCAAAATCTCGCAGTGTGAATCCACATCAGACGCTGCTAGTTTAGACAGCAACATGAGTAAAACTGATATAGGTCTGACCAACTACATAATGCTTACCTTGTATAATAACAAAGAAGATCATAGTTCATAGATCCAGACTTTCTTTGGACATAATTATTGCATATATAAAAAGTGCTGATTAGAGTATTATTGAAACTACTTTGTATCTTTGAAGAGGAAAACCAGGCAGATGTACAAGATACTTTATTCAATAATTCAGTGCAAAATTCTACCGCAGTGTAATGGCTGTCATGGCGTCAAGAATAAATCTCACACGGACTAAAAGTGAGAGAAGGGAGAAAAAGAAAGATGGCTTGCTTGCAACTCTCTTATTCATTATTTCCTTGCATGCAAACACACTAAATGGGGCTTACTGTAGAAGTGGGGCTCCTTCTCATTTCACACACAGCTAGCACACTTCAAATATGACTTTCTCACGTTCTATTCCAGTTCACTCAAACGTCCCTCTGTGTTGGGCACATTTTAGGTTCCACATGTGGTTCAGTACTACTCCATGTACACTTCGATTACAGCTTTTCTCTTTCCACCTGTCAGAGCTGGAAAAAACATAAAAGTGGATAGGCCCTGAAAGTGTGTATACGCAACGCATGCACACACACTCTCTGAGTCGGTAACTGCTTTATTTCCTACAGATCCTTCATTCTTTTTTGTTTCCATCTCCAAGGCTTTCCTCCTAACCCTCACTCAGGCTGTCCATAAAGATGTAGTCATTTCTTCTTTCTCTTTATGACAAGACATTGAGAAAGGTTTCAAATATTCCTTGACTCTTTACAGTCAGTCTGACACAATGGGCTAAACCAGGGCTCTTATGTCTCTCAGAGAAAAATGCATAAAAAAATGGAATCCCTCTTGATCCGACACAGTGCCCGTTTGTTTTGTTAATGCACCACAATCCAGCTTTGCCGTGCTGCAGAGGGAAATAAAAAGGCATCCATGGCTTAACAAAACTGTCAACATTATGTTACAAAGCGGATGTCAACACTTTATGTAGCTCAGTTCTACATGTGTGGAGTAGAAACTTGGAGTTTTAGAACTGCTCAGTCAAAACAGTGAATGAGAGTGCAAATGATAGTCATGCTATTCATTTTTAACCACTTCTCCTATCTTGTAAAAACCAATACAGAAAAAAGCAAGCGCTCAAATGCCCATATTGTGGTGTACAGCATAAAATTTAAAGCAGGTATATCCACTGCTGCTAGGACTCAACCTTTTTTGTTTTGAGATTGACAACAGGTTTTTCCATATCAATAAAACACTGAAATTATCATTTCTACTCAGAAAGTTTGACTTATAAATGCAATATTAAGTATTTGCTAAACAAACCTGGAGATCAGCTTTTATGGAAAAAACTGCTTTCTGAGGTTACAGTCTTTGTATCTGCAGAATATTCAAGCAGGTTGTTGTTTCACCCACTGTCCTTGTCTGTGCGTTCTTGCTCAGTACTCTGCTGTGAAGTTGCACTTTGTGTCCATTCAGAAACTTTTTGACAGATAAAATGATCATGCTAAATAAACAGGCCATACAAACAATAACCATGCATTCTGGGTTTCTGGAGTGTTTCTTTGTGGTATATAAAAAACACTCTGAGTTAAGATTTTAAGATTGAGGCATGAATGATTGTCTGTCACTGTCTGTCTGTAAGTGTTAGCCCTATTTCTAAGTGCAGATAGTCCAGGATGTACGCCCAAAGCAGCTTGGATAGGATCCAGCCCCCTGTGATCCTGTAAAAATGAATGAATTATTACATTAACTTGGAATGTTATTTCTGGACAGTCACACAAATGCTTGACACTGCTGCATCAAAAAAATCATTAATAACTTACAAAAATTACATTAAATCTCTTTCTTCAGTTTCCTTGGAGGTTCTTGGCCCCAGTGCCATTGCAGTAATGGATACTCAAAAAACATATTGAGTGCAGTTCTATTTTTAAATCAGCAGAAAGACACAAATACAGTATACTGTATGTCTTCATTCTCCTTACTTCCTCAACATACACACACACAGCAATAATAGTATTATTCAAGCAATTCAGGCAGTGGCAGCCTTAGTCTTAAACTCTGAATTGGTTTGTTGAATAGCTCCCCAGCAGCACCCCTGGAACGTCATCATCTTTGGAAATGCTGACAGACTGAAAAAGCGGCTGAGTCATTCTTAATGAAGATCAGGAAGCTTTTCCTTATTTCCTGCTTTTCCTCCATCATCAGAATAACAAGCATGCTGGCATAGACAGCACAGGCTTACCCAACTGCAAATTTACCACTACAGCATAGCTGTCAAAAAGTTACAGGCCGTCTGCAAATAAAAGGCAGGGCCAGAACAAATTTTTACCCTCCGCCCTTCACCTTTACTTTGTCATAACAGGTTTTCCTTTTGAAGATGCTGGTGTTTGACTTATTTTGTGGATAATCTCTCAAGGATTTTGTCAAGTCTGAAATGAATGGCCACTGAATGACTGCAAAAGTAAAATGCATTGCAAATATCAGAAATAAAGAATTATAATCAGCAACATTTGAATGCTTTCTGCAGAATATTAAATACTATATCCTAAAGTTGATGGCACTCTCTGACGGAAAATGCCATGAAAGCAAATGCAGTTTTCAAGCAGCAAGTTTTCAATAAAAATTCCTGTGGATAGCAGAATTTTAAGGAAGTTACATTGTGAGGAAAATTCCTGTCTCCATGCCCTGGGCTTGATACTTTTGGCTTCAATTTGATGATATTGCCTTGATATCGTCTTCATAAATATTTGAAGGAAGTAGGCCTACACAACTGTCAAGCAGCCAGATTGGATGTCTGATCTTAATAGGTTGACTCCTTTTGCACTTGGACATTGTTTTTCCTATGAGACTTCAAAAAAATGTGTTTTGGATAAATCAAATGGAGTTCTAAAAACTTAAAGTACAGTTTGTGACCTGGTAATGTTGCTGTTAAAATAGAAACAGTGCATGCAAATTCAACTCCAAGCCAAGAAATGATTTTCAAGATAATGGGCAAGTTTAAACAACATCAATTTCAAAGGCTATATATCCACATTATGATGAAAGTGCAAAGAACAAGTCATGGGGCATGGCCGGGCAAAAATAGGAATCTTTGTAATTAACTCCTTTTTCATCCAACAAAACACAGTTCCATGTTTTTAAAACTAACCAAAATGAAAATAGATTTACATAAAGGAATACATTTTCAATGGGTCTGGTTAATTACATGTTTTTTATTTAATTAGTTATAACAGGATCAGATGCACAAAGAATTGATTCTTCTACAACAAGAACTCTTTTTAGAAAAGAATACATTTGCAAAGGTTGTCATCACTTTGCAAATTGAAATTAGATTATAATTTATTTGTAAGAATACTTGGTGGTGAGGGCCATTGCAACTACCAAAGTGTGGAACGCTAACACTGGAGGTTGATTGAAGTTTCATTCTTGGACAGATTATCTTTTTTGATAGAGAGCAGAGAAAGGAGTCAGTGGTTGAAGGCATCAGATTAAGCGCTGTAATGAATGTGCTCTAATCTTGACAGCGTTGATCTCGTTATTTGTTTATTTTTCCTCACACCTGCCTAGACACATCGTTCCACAATGTTTCCCTTCTTCATTAGTAAGAAGCTACTGCTGTGCACTAATGCATGTACTCTTCTGTTTTTCATGTCCTTTGTGTGTGTCTGTTGTACACACTGGAATATTTTTTTTCTGTCTGATTAAACTCCCATCCCCAGTGAAGCAATACCTCCTGTGTCTCCTCAAACACTTCATGTTGGTGACCTTTGTGTCGCACACATTCCACGTGCATCTGCGTGGTCACAAGCCACTGATGGATGGTCTTATTACCTGAAGCTTTAAAAGGGCCAGAAAGGTGCTTAAGAGAACAAACAGACCTGACTCTTTGTGCTTCATCATTGAGAATGAACACACAAATGCACACAAGCATCGACGGACACACAATTGACAAATTTTTCATTCTGGGAAAACATTAGCATTTAGCAAGAGGAGACAATGTTTTGTTTTCAGCTCTTCCCTGCACATGCTCTCACCTGTGAAAATTATTCATTAATGATTTATTGAGACTCAGCTACCTGAGCTTGAGAATGGGAAATAAGCTGTGCATTTGTAACAGTGAGATAAACACTCACACGCATACAGTGCATACACTTTTAATGTGTGGGGACCATTTAAGCACTCTGCATGACCTTGCTTTGTTGTTGCATGCAATAAATACCATCAAGGAAGGAAATAAGTTGGGTCTGGATTGTTGTGAAGGGTGCTTATGCTCATGGTAAAAGTGATGATTCAGAATGAATATCATTTTGCTGAAAGCTTCGGTCAGTCTAGTCTTGGTAATAAAGACATATTGTTTTCACCCATCTCTATTTCTTACTTTCCATCTTTCTGACCCCCTCAACCCCCGGTTCCTTCTGTCTTCTTCTCTCTTTCTCTACCCATCTCCATTTTTGCTGATTGCTTTGCACCATTAATATTTCATGCGTAATGTGGCTCTTTTGGATAGTGTGAGCATGTGGACGAGCCCCTGTGAGCACGTATCGGCACATATGTGTGTGTGTGTGTGTGTGTGTGTTCGCTCGTGCTGCAGTATCAAATTCTGCTCTCACAGCTGTTGGCCAGTCGGAGCTCGGTTGTGATCCGTCTGTCTACCTCTCAACCTTCAACCTCTCCTTGTGTTCTCTTCTTCTTTCCTTTACGGGAGCGCTTCATCTGCATCCCTCTGTTGCTCCTTCTTTATCTTTCTTCCTCACTGCTTCTCTGCGTTCTCCCGTGCGCTATCTCCCTCAATGCCCTCTCCTGCCTTCCCTCCGAGCTATTCCACCCCCATCTTTCTCTAGCATTACTTTCAATCTCTGTGACTCACTCCACTTGTTTTCATCTTTATACCGTTCCCTTTTTATAAATACTTTCACAGTTTTAAATCAAGGGTTTAGAGACAGAATGTATAGAGAAAATACAATATATTATAGTGTATACTTTGCTTAACTTTCTTTCACTCTTAAACCACTCAGACAATTGTACATAATCTGGCATAATAGAACCAAATGGAACACATTGGTTTTTAGCATTTTTTGTCACAATGGCATTTGTTGTAAAATCTTTATATTTATAACTACATTAACCCATTGCAGTGTGCCCAGAACACACAGACAGAGCACTGCTGGAGGAAAAGGACATTCATTATTTAAAAAACTAACTGAGCATTGCAAAACTATAGCAAACGTATCATCTGGGCTGATTCTAGGATTTCTTTATAGACAATAGCATGTCCTGAAGGCTTACTGTAGCTTCTCTTCATGATCTGTGAGGGGTGTAAGGTGCAATCTGCAATGTTGCCACTAGATGCCGCCAAAAACTAAAAGCTTCACCTTGAAGCTATCACTAGCTAGCTTGACAAACTTTCCCAGGGACTCAGGAACTAATGCTATGATACTTATTATCTAATTGAATAATAGTGATCAAAGTTGAAGTTAATGAAAGTTAATGAAGATAAGATAACTTTAATTTATGCTGTACATAATATGAACAAGCCGTCAGTCTGGTGTCATGCACGGCTGAGCCACAATGCTCCCTGTCCATTTGAGGATGGAGTTGTGTAATGCAGAAGAGGCAGCAGTGGTGACAGCCTCATATTGAATAAAAGTGATATAGAGGCCACAAGGCATAGGGTTGCTGCTCGGGGTAAACGAGAGGGGGCAGGACTTTTAGAAAAGGTTGGATCAGTGTGGTGTGTAGCAGTGCATTTGGTATGCAAAGCGCTTACTCTGAAATAGTGCTATAAGGTAGAGGAAGTTCAGAGGTTGGAATTGCTTTATATTAGCTGTCATAAAGCATCCTCAGATGTCTCTTTAGGCAACCCTTCTGGCTCTGTGTGTGTTTGTGCGTGTGCAGGTAGGTATGTGTGTGTCTTTGAAAAGCCTCCCACTGATTACAGGCACACACTGTTCTCTGAGACTTAATGAACAGAACCACCGGCGACACACACTTTCCATTTATTACCCTCAACTTTCATTGGAATTTCTGTGTGTGGCACTAAATGTATATGCACGTGTGTGTCCGTATTAAATCTGCTGCTTCGTGGGCCCAAGCGTGTGATTGGCTGAGGATGAGAGCTAAGGCTGGCACGACAACATTTCCGCAGAAGGCCGTAAAGCAGTAGGCCTGGAGCGCAGGCAGCATCTGTCCCTCCTCTGCTGCCAACCCACACATACACACACACACACAGATTTACTCACACTCTCACGCACTGTAATAACCACATGTAATAACAGACTAATAATTATAATTCATCATTATCCATTTGGGGCCTGTCTTGTGTGCCAATCTACGGTCTCTCCTGGCACGACCTCTGTTAGGCTCTCCTCTTCCACCTCACAAGCCACATGGATGCATTATGAGATCTGGATGAAGGATCCCCACATTGCTATGTTGCCATTGTGTTTTGCCAGTGGGAAGATAACACATAAAGCAGATCATTTTTAATCATTGTAATTCCCCCTCACGGTAATGTTGCTAAATCTATCCAGTCATATAATGAAGAGTAAAATTGGAAAGGTGAAAGCAAAGTTGTACAGTTTTGTTTAAATTAAAAAGTAAAAATTCATATGAAAATAATGGTCTAGACATGTTATTGTCAAAATTAACATAGTTGTGCTCATAGGTTTAATGGCAGAATTTGTAATTTTTTGGCCATTGAGAATAAGAGAATATGAATAATAACACAAAAAACTTTTTTACTTATAGTTAGTGGTTGGGTGAAGCCATTTATTGTCAAACAACTGTGTTTTCTCTTTTTAAATCATAATGACAACAGAAACTACCCAAATGACCCTGATAAAAATTTTACATACTCTGGTAATTTTGGCCTGATAACATGCACACAAAATGACACAAACAGTGTGATTGTGATCTGTTTTCTTGTAATCAGTGTGTGTATACTGTAAAAGGTCAGTGAGTTTCTGGGCTCCTGACAGACCCTTGCATTTTTCATCCAGTGCTGCACTGACGTTTCTGTATTCTGAGTCATAGGGAAAGCAAAAGAATTGTCAAAGGATCGGTGGAAAAAGGTAATAAAACAGGAAAGAAAAATAAAAAATATCCAAGGATTTGAGAATACCAATCAGCAGTGTTCAAACTTTAATTAAAAAGTGGAAAATGAAAAGGTCAGGTAAAAATTTAATTTTTCTAAAATTTTAGCCACAACTGCCAGGAAAATTGTTCGGGTGGCTAGGAAAACCCACATATAATATCATCTGAAATACAGGACTCTCTGAAAGATAAGATGCACAATAAGGAGGCACTTGAAGAAAAATGGCTGCATGGTCGAGAAAGACATTACTACGCAAATGCCACAAAGTATCCCTTTAACAATACACCAAACAACACAGAGACAAGCCTCAAAACTTCTGGAGCAAGATCATTTGAGCTTTTTGGGCATAATGTTACATTCAGAGTCTAAGTCTAAGACTCTACAAGGCCTATAAATGAAAGATACACCATTCCTACTGAGAAACATGTAGGTGGAGCTACAAAGGCACAGGAAACTTAGTCAAAATTGATAACAAGATGAATGCAGCATGTTATCAGAAAATACTGGAGGAAAATTTGCGCTCATCAGCCTAAAAGCTGCACATCATCATGACAACGATCCAAAGCACAAGGCCAAGTCGACCTGTCATTGGCTACAGCAGCATAAAGTGAAGGTTCTGGACTGGCCTCAGTCTCATGACCCTCTCATTGAGCCACTCTGAGGAGATCTCAAACGTGCAGTTCATTCAAGACAGCCCAAGAATTTACAGGAACTGGAGGCTTTTTGCCAAAAAGAATGGACAGCTTTACCATCAAAGAAAATAAAGAGTCTTTGATGTTGATGGTGTCAATACACAGTATCAAGAAGTGGGGTATGTAACTTTTGATTTGGGTAGTTTCTGTTGTCGTTATGATTTAAAAAGCGTAAACCCAGTTGTTTGACAATAAATGGCTTCACCCAACCATTAAATATGAGTGAAAAAAGGTTTTTGTGTTATCATTCATATTCTTTGAAAAATGTCCCCAAACAATAATCACTGAGTGTAAAATCACTTAGTAAAATCTTACTGTTTTGAGCAAAGTTAGGTATATGTTTAATTACAGTGCAATGCAAACTCTATATTGCTCACTTTTCTTTACCTTATTTTATGTAGGCTACTGTTGGAAGTATGGGGTAACTCACGCACCACTGAACTATAATGCACAAAACAAAACTTTTTGATGTCAATAGGGAAAGCAGTAGGAGAAAATATGATTTCAAACCTTTTGTGAGAACTACATTAAAACAAATGTGTATTTCTGTTGCAGGTGTGAAGCATTGGAACACCATGGAAAATGATCTAAACGTTTTGAAAACATTCTCCAATTTAAATATAAGTTTAAACAGAAAATGGTTAAATTGTATGAAAATGTTTAGAATAGATTGTGTATTTGTATAATGCCATGCATGGTCCATCTGTACTTGTTACTATTTGAATTGAGAATGTGGTAGGCTTAATACTAATTGTTCTTCATTCTACTATTTTTACATGTAGACACTTATGTTTAGTCAGTTGTTTGCAAACTTTGTATGTGTGGTAAGCTGTGTAGGTTTCTCATGATAATTATGTTTTTGTCCAAAAACTGTAGCTCACTTTACAATGGTGTGCGTATTTATTGTATTATATATAGCCTATAAGGTTAGTTGAGAGTCTGTATGGTTATACTCAAAGGGATTTGTCATAATTAATTTTGACTTTGGGTAACTCACCTCAGCGTAAATACTGTTTGCAAGCACTGACTGTGATAGGTTTAGCACTGACTTTATGTCAAGGAACCATCTAAATGATTTAAGCTATATGTTTTAAAGTAAGTTATGTAATGCTGGGCAAAGAAAAACATTTATCTTCAAACCAAAAAATATGTACTTTAATCAAAATAACTGAGTCAACATTTAGAGAGACAAAGCCACAATGTTTTGACTTCAACATCAAACTGGTGATCCAGATTTCATGGATAATAGCTCACTATATAATTCACCATTTTTCATTTGGCTCCCTGTCTCTTATGCCACTATCTCCTAGCATCCATCTAACCTTTCCTGGGTTCTAGTCTCTCATCTATCCTTCATAACCTGTCTCTCTTTGCTTCTCATATTGAAACCTCCAATCCTTCACTCTATTTGTCTTCCTTTTGAAGCTGTCCTTTTCGATCACATGCTCTGAGGTAAACTGTTTCTTCAGACACCTCCTTCTGTTGCCCGCTGCTCATTTTCTTCCCTTTGCCACTTCTTCCTTGCCCTGTGACAGCAACACACACTCGTTACAGGTCTGCCCCATCCAAACAAACACACAGTCAGGGCTCGGCCACCCACGCTCGGGTTGTTGTGGCCAGGAGATTCTGTCATAACTCAAAGGCTGACCTTTCATGAGCCGCCGCTTCAGACAGATGAATAGCCTTATAGAGCCTTGTCTGTGTGGTGTGTGAGGGCATATTGCTTGTGCACATATTTGTGTTTTTAGGGTTAGTGCTATGCTTCATGGGAGCTGAAAGAAAGACAGAACATACTGTATATTCTTTATCAATTGTAATAAAGTTACAATTGTTTTTATAGTTTTTTTTGTTGTTGCTATAAATCAAAAATCAAATTAATTATAAAAAGTGTTTATATATTTTACAGTAAGGACCTCACAACTGCATGGACCTGTTTACTGCAATGAATGGAGGTCAACCTTTTTCTTAAACTTTCTCTGTTCTTTGGGGCTTGAAGGCATGTTGGTACGCTATTGGTAATCAATACAGCTTCTGCATCAATATTTTATCATCAAAGGGATTTTTCTTTTTCCCCCCATTTCCCTTGACACACCATACATTTGTCACAAATGTATTATTCGTATTGACTCACACTTCACTGTACTATCAGATGTTTTTTGAGTTGTCTCTTTACTTCGTCTGGGTTTGCTTATTATGTGTGATTGATTTGTACTCCAGAGCTCTAACTCAAGTCAAATTAAATTGAGAATGAAGCAAAATGAAGGGTTACACTGAGCAAATGTCCTCAACTCATGTCACCTCCTGTCGTTCAGCTGTACCACCACCATTTTACTAATGGGGTCCTTTGTGCCAGAACCAACAAGTGATTTTAGGACTGATGACTACTTTGACATGTAGCAGTGAAATAAAATCTACATATAAAGATTCACAATGGGCCGCCTCGGTGGCTCACTGCATACAACATACCTGAGTGTCATATGCCTGACTATAGTATATACTATCAAATAAAGGCAAAAATGCAAACAAAAGAGAAAAAGATTTACATTATGTTAAAAAAAAAAATATGATATATGTAATTATTATTTTTATTGAAATATTACATTAAATCATTGTACCAGATTCATGTAATAAAAGTAATTCAGGTTAAACACATGCTGCCATGTTTATGTACAGAGCTATTTGCTAAATTGGAAAACAATTTGTGCAAACTTCGAGTGAAATTGCAATATTATGTTGGAAAACCTTTCTGTAGAGCTGTATTTCATACTTTTGTATGTTTGATTTCAAATGTTTAAAGAAATCCACATCTATCAAATTACATGTTTGGATTGGTTATAATAACGTTTGAGGTGGAATTAAAGAATATGCAGTGATACATGAGAAAATGTTAAACTACCTAATAGCATATTGTCATCATCTAGTATAAAACATTGAGACGTCATCTGGTCTTTATTATCAGATTTTAATAGATTTTTTAGAATTTTTAGAAACAGAAGCGTTGGACAATCCCATACTTGCATGTTGCAAGGTGTTGAGTTGAGGACGCTCCCACTAGTCTACACCACTTGTAATAAGGAAATAATGGCAACCAATAAAATGTTATGTGTTCAGCACACTAAAGCTTTTAACAGCAAAACATACATACTGTACCTATATGAACTGTATATACCACTATATTGCCAAACGTATTTGCTCGTCTGCCTTCACACGCACATGAACGTGAGTGACAGCCCATTCTTAAAACATAGAATTTAATCTGATGTCGGCCCACCCTTTGCATCTATAACAGCTTCAACTCTTTTAGGAAGGCTTTCCACAAGGTTCAGGAGTGTGTTTATGGGAATGTTTGACCATTCTTCCAGAAGTGCATTTGTGAGGTCAGATACTGATGTTGGACGACACAGCCTGACTTGCAATCTCCACTTTAATTCATCCCAAAGGAGTTCTGTGGGGTTGAGGTCAGGACTCCAGGACTTCCACACTAAACTCGCTCATCCATGTCTTTATTGCCCTTGTTTGTGCACTGATGCGCAGTCATGTTGAAACAGGAAGGAGCCATCTTCAAACTGTTCCCACAAAATTAGGAGCATGATGAAAAATGTCTTGGTATGCTAAAACATTAACAGTTCCCGGGTCTAAGAGGCCGGGCGCAACTCCTGAAAAACAACCTCACACCATAATCCGCTCTCCACCAAACTTTACACAATGCAGTCAGACAAGTACCATTCTTCTGGTAACCACCAAACCCAGACTTGTTCATCAGATCGAAACCCATTCCATGAAGCTCTCTATGCACTGTCCTTGAGCTAATCGGAAGATCACATGAAGTTTGGAGGTCTGTAACTATCGACTCTGCAGAAAGTTGGCGACCTCAGCATTCTCTGACCCCGCTCTGTGATTTTAGGCAAGGCAAGGCAATTTTATTTATATAGCACAATTCATACACTGGGTAACTCAAAGTGCTTTACAGGAATAAAAGACATTTTAAAAAGAAGAGTGCAGATAAAAGAAAAAACACTTTAATAAAAGAAAAAACATTTTAGGTTGTGGTGTAGGCGGAGCTAAAGAGGAAGGTTTTTAACCTCCCCTTGAACATTGTTAAAGTTGAGGCTTGTTTTACTTCATCTGGGAGGTTGTTCCAGATTTTTGCTGCATGAAACTTAAATGCTGCTTCACCCTGTTTAGTTCTAACTCTGGGCACGAGCAGAAGGCCTGTCCCAGATGTTCTCAGAGTCCGAGGAGGTTCATAAGTAACTAGCATGTCAGAGATATATTCTGGTGCTAAACCATTTAGAGACTTGTAAACCAGCAGTGCTGTTTTAAAGTATATTCTCTAAGCAACAGGAAGCCAGTGCAGAGATTTTAAAACTGGCGTGATGTGGTTGTACTTCCTGGTTTTGGTAAGAACCCGAGCAGCTACGTTCTGAATAAGCTGCAGCTGTCTTAACCCTCGTTTTGAGAGACCAGTGAGCAGGCCGTTACAGTAATCTAACCTGCTGGAGATAAAAGCATGGATAAGTTTCTCTAAGTCTGGTTGAGACATCATCCCTTTGACTCTGGAAATGTTTTTAAGGTGATAAAATGCAGATGATGTAATTGACCTAATGACTGTGGAAATTCAAGTCTGAGTCCATGATGACCCCTAGATTTCTAACCTGATTTTTAGATTTTAGAGAAAGAGACTCGAGGTGACTGCTGACACTTTCTCTTTGTTTCTGTGGTCCAAAGATGATTAGTTCAGTCTTGTTTCTGTTCAGTTGGAGAAACACATCAATCTGTTCAATACAGTGACACAATAAATGGATTGGTCCATTTTCACCTGCTGTGAGTGAAATGTAAATCTGAGTGTCATCTGCATAATTATGGTATGATACGTCACAGCTGCGTATTAACTGGCCTAAAGGAAGCATGTAGAGATTGAATAATAGGGGTCCCAAGATAGACCCCTGTGGAACCCCACATGTCAGGGCCATTTGGTCTGATACACAGTTACCAACCGAAACAAAGTACTTCCTGTCTTCAAGATAGGACTGAAACCATTTAAGGGCAGTTCCAGTGATACCTATCCATTCCTCTAATCTTTGTGTCAGGATTTCATGGTCCACTGTATCAAACGCAGCACTCAAGTCCAACAGAACTAAGACAGAGATGATTGACAGATTTTACGTGGTCTACCACTCCGTGGCTGAGTTGCTGTTGTTCCCAATCGCTTCCACTTTGTTATAGTTCCACCAACAGTTGATTGTGGAATATTTAGTAGTGAGGACATTTTACAACTGGACTTATTGCACAGGTGGCATCACAGTACCACGCTAGAATTTACTGAGCTATTTAGAGTTCAATGATTTGGATAGCTGAGTGAATACTTTTGGCAATATAGTATATATGCATAGGAAAAATATAGACAGAGGAAAAGGATACAGAGATAACTGCCATTCTGACGGTGAAGTTAGAACTAAAACTGAAGCTCAAAAATTCAGTTTGGTGTAATGCTTTAGTATTTTGCAGAGGAAAACTTGGTCTAGTTTTGCATTTTTTAATAAAAGAAAAGCAGGAAAGGTCCCTAGACTGCAGTTGGGGGTGAATGGTTGTCTGAGAGTGCTTTTTTTATAGGGTCCATTTACATCAAGCTTTATTGTTCTTTTGATATTTCTAGTTCTAGTTTCATACTTTTTACTGTTGTTTTCTTGCTCCTTAAATTTCTAAAAGCAATTTCTTGTCGACTCAAATAAAATCTTTGGCAAACTCAATTTTGTGTCCCAACCCAGTGTTAGGTAACCACTGCTTGAGTTGAAAAGCTGGGAGTTGAATGGATGAACCCCATGCCAGTTACTGCTTATTACAAAGTATTTCTATCCAATCAGAACAATGGCATGTTGTTTACAGAAAAAAGTTGCTTCGACGTCAATCCTAAACCCCCCCCAACTGCCACTACTGCCTCACCATTGGTCTGAACCCACAGCAGTTTGAGAGAAATTGAATAAAAAAAGAGACTAGAGCAATGTTGTCTCTTTATAGCATATATTGATAATAAAATGTGTACCGTATTTTTCGGACTATAAGTCGCACCTGAGTATAAGTCGCATCAGTCCAAAAATACATCATGACGAGGAAAAAAACATATATAAGTCGCACCGGACTATAAGTCGCATTCATTTAGAACCAAGAACCAAGAGAAAACATTACCGTCTACAGGGCGCTATATGCTGCTCAGTGCTCCTGTAGTCTACCACTGAAAACAACTGAAAACTGTTAACTGAAATATTAACTTCATTAATTTAAAATCCAAGACCAAGAACAGATATTGGTAATCTGGCAAGGCAAGTTATTCAGCTAATGGTACACAATAGTACACAGAACAACAGGCTGAATATGTATGTTAACGTAACACATTAACAGTTAGCTACATATTAGCATAGCTTTTCGCTCCAAACTTTCTTTCTGCTGCTCGATTACCGTTTTTGGCTGCATATTTTACTATCTGCGGTTTGTAATCTGCAGAATAGGATTTTCTTTTGCATTTTGTTTGCATTCAGTCTTTCTCAGTTGTCTTTAAGTTAATATTTCAGTTAACAGTTTTCAGTGGTAGGCTACAGGAGCACTGAGCAGCATAGAGCGCCCTCTCGTGGCTGTAGACGGTAATGTTTTCTATCGGTTCATTTCTCTTGGTTCATTTCTCTCGGTTCATTTTTCTCGGTTCATGTCAAATAAATTGATAAATAAGTCGCACCTGACTATAAGTCGCAGGACCAGCCAAACTATGAAAAAAAGTGCGACTTATAGTCCGGAAAATACGGTACTCTTTAATCATTATGCCTTTTATTTCTTTAAAAAACAGTGTAAACAAATGCTTTATAACTTTTACACTCACTTAACACTCTTCCAAAAGAACACAGCACTCGTCAACTTCTCCCACTTTAGGTCTGTCTTCCTTTGTCTCTGTGAAATCTAAAAAAGCCATGGTAACAACGTTGCCATGACCACCTTAAAACCACTGGCAACAGTAGATTATATTGAGAAGTAATGTGAAAAAAAGAAGATGCAAAGATTGTCTTCCTGAGGCCACAATGTGACTTTTGATTCAAAGTCTTGTTTTCAGTCTGTCTTTAGGCAGAAGACATGTAAAGACTGGGAGTAGACACACGTACACAGATCAAAGCCTAACACACACACACCGTAGTGACAGGTTGTCTCTCATAAGTAGAGATAAATTATAAATCATGTTCTCACTCACAGTGCGCCACAGACAGACAGAGTTTGGTTGTAAACTGCTGATGCAAACTGTTTTACCAGCTTATCTCGGTCAAAAGTAAGGAAAAAAGGCCACAGATGACATTTAGATTGACATTCACCCTGACTAGTGCATCCAGATTTCTGGGTTACTTTCAATTTAAATGAGCACAGACTAAGCCCATTGGACAAAGTCTACGCAGTATTAGATGAAATAATGATCAATGGCTCGTGCGATCATCATTTCTTTCCCCACAGTATCATATGTGCCATCTGCAGTTTTAGAAGTTAGAAGTCATTCTACTGCAAAATAGGTAGTGAAACAGTGTTTTTTATTCACATACTCCCTACTAATAGCAGTTAATTCAACAATTTGAGGTTTTTTCAAAATAAGCCACAGCATTCTGTGTGTTCTTATGTGTTTGTCTTTTTGCCATCCCATTTACTTTAAGGAGGCAGTCCACATTTCAAAACAGATAGTCTTGTGTACTTTCCAAACTAAATGATTCTCTGATGTAGCCTATACAGTTTTGCAGGTCTTTTCAGGTCAACCCTTGCCTGTGCATAAATCTGAAGCAGGTGCTCTGCTAGACCAGGTGTCATGTCATTTGAAGTCACAGCACACAATCCGCTGTTGCCACTGTATTTTATAACCTTTCTCTTGTGCTAGAAATCAAGAGGATGCTGATAGTTCTGCCTGCATTTGACTCTATGCTGTTGTATCTAAATACTGGACAATCTATTCAGTAGGAGTTTGTATGCCCAAGGCAATCAATTTAAAATGGACACTTAGACTAGGGAAAAGACAAATGAGTTAGATACGGAAAGTTTTTCTTTTGTTCTTTGTGTTTGGAGATATCAAATACCAAGAACAGTACGTACTGTCTTATGCGAACACTCAATTTGTTCTTTTAGATAAATAATAAACCACTTCTCATTGTCTCAGTTTGCATGTGTTTGAAAAAACAGGAGGAAAAAAAAGATTTGCATACTGTAAATGTAGTTAAGAGTCAGGAGAGGTCAATGACAAAAAAAAACATTGTATATAATATATAAAATATATTGTTGAATATTGATGGAACCATGATATGTGTACATATTATGTTCACATTTCTTGTATAAGAACAAAAATTGAATGGTCATTAAACGTGGCAAAAGACTTTTGCACTGTACTGCAGACTATTATGCCCCAATGTGCTCTTGTTCATCCATGTCAAAATTAACTAGAGTGGTTTAGCATGTGGCTTCTTTTTGTAGTGACATTGTTTTTAGTATTTAAAACTGAGTCCTACTGCTAAGCTGCTTTAGTGACTGTAGGTCAGTGAATATTAAGACGTTTTGAAGGGCATGCAATGTTCAAAAAGATAGAAATTGCTGTTGAATTTTAAATAAATTTGACGCAAACCTTCAATTCAAATCACATGCAAGTCTGTTACTTATATTTTTAGTTATGTTTAAGGCAGCATAATTTGTTAATACCACTTACATATACCATGTCCATAAGCACCTTTATATAAAACACAAACTCTTAAGAGGATGACACAATCCCCCTCCCTCTGTTTCTGTCAATACTCCACCTCCGACAAACGTTAGCAAACTGCTGAGTCTACATAAGTAAGCATTGTCCAGCGTTCTAAATATAGAACAGTCTTGAAAGAATGTGTGTCTTTGCTATTCCCCTAGCTGTGTATGTAAACATGTCTGCATTAAATTTAGTGCATGATTGTCCAGTTCTGGCAACGTTTTAGATCATGGCTTTTTTGTTGCCAGTCCTCATGTCTTGCCAGGGACATTTGTAGGACAAGGAGTTGGAGAGAAAGGAACGTATAGAGGGAGATGAAGGAGATTAAGGGACCGTTTCATGATGCCAAAATGCAAATGCTGACCAGTAGCGTAATCAAAAGACCAGTTCGACAAAGTCCAGTTTGCTTGTTTCCAGAGCGGTGCGTTTGTGGTGAGAACATAAACCAGCCTCGATCCGGCTTAACTACAGAAATAACGGCACCTTTACGGATTAAACGGGCGCCTGAAGCAAGTTGCACAGCACATTTTTCTGTAGAAATATAACAACTTGTGACAACTTGCTGAAGTTTTGTGCCTGACACAGAAATTATTAAAGTTTTGGCAATACGTTTTAATATTTTATATGACAGTACTTTTTGCAGCTCTGTTGTGGTGAACAATAGCTGTCTCTCATGGCGCCAGATTTTACTGATACTGTTTCCTCATTACCATTTGCATTTGGCAAATTAAAACAAATGTTAAACGGTGCATGGTGCTCACTCATAGAACTGATGACAACAGGAGGTAGGGCATGGAAAAAGTCATTTGATGCGATTGTTAAAAAGCGTTGTGTAAAAGCAAATCAAATCGACTCAAACATACACTGCAAAATAAATATTCTCTTTGGTCCCACCCTGGAGTTGATTTCAAAAGGCCCTTAGTATCTCCACGAGGCCAGTAGGGGCAATGTGAATCCCAATCCTGCTAACGTGTACGTGTTATGACAAACAAGAAGAAGTAATAATGGAGGTTTACTCCAAAAAAGGCTACTTTTTATATTTGCCATTTTCTGGAGCAGGGCCTAAAAGTTTTGAAGCATTCTTTGACTTTTTGGCAGATATACAATGATATCCCCTGTTTTAAACTAAGTGAAGATACAGTTTGATAGAAAGTAAGAAGGTGAATGAAAATGAATCTGCAAACCAGATTGTATCTACCTTGCAACTGACAATGTATTAATGAAAATAGAAAAAAGTCTAAATCAGGGGTGGGCAATTATTTTTCCACAAGGGTCAAATTAGAACATAGGACTTGGTGGAGTCAACACGGTAAACTATAGTTTAAAGTTTGAACTATAGCAAAACAATTTGTGAAATGATTACACTGTATATTCAACAGCAGTCACAGCTGCACCTCCTCAGTTTTTAGAGCTACTCTTTACATTTTGTTCCAAAACCAGGGAAAACTGTCTCTCACTGAGAGTCAAGATGCAAGCTTTAGGAAAGTTTGTTCCCGGTTGGAGCATGTTGTAGTGGAATTAACTGACCACTGCAGGATATTGAAGAAAAAGAAAAAATAATGCAGTGTTTAATTTGTATTAAAATCTGAGTAAATGCTTGGCGGACGGATTAAACAGCCTAACGGGCCGCATGTGGCCCCCGGGCCTTAGTTTGCCCACCACTGCTCTAAATGAACAGTTAAAAAGATTTTAAACTTGTTTCTTTCCCTTCATTAAGGGACAGTACAATCTTCTGTTTTATGTTAGTTTAATTAAAAACAACTGTCAGGTTTCAAGCGCCTGGTAGCATTGCATTGCATTTATGGTTTAAAATTGCAATGCCACTAAAACTTTAACTTGTAGATATAAAAAGTGAAAAAAAAAAAACCCTCCTCTTTATTATGCCCTCCTCAAGAGTGTTACTGCTCTTTTACCTTTGGTGGCCGAAATAATTGGCCAGTATAGTGAAAGGTGCCTCCATATTCCTCACACTCTAAGACATGAATACAAGTGGAGTATATAGCCCACTGCAGAGCGGAGAAATGGTGAAGATTGTGTGTGACAGCAGAAGATGATGGCCTTAAAGAAAGAAAGAAGGATGAGTGAAAAAGGCTTGTGAAGAAGGCAGAAACGGAGCGTGGTAAAAAAAAGATGCCGAATACGGATTTGGGAAGAAAGAGTTTAAAAGAGCAGCCGAGAAGGGGGCAGGCAATGGCTGAAAAGTCAGAGCAAAAGAAGAGAAGAGGAGAGAGAGAATCAGGCCATTCATCCAAGCCTCTGGAGACGAACGCAGCCTGAATTCAGGATAACTCATTCAAAAACGCCAACTCCACTTTGTCCCACAGCACCTCTGTCAGTCTCTGCTATAGTTACCAAATGGCTGGGACACATCCAGAATACCTTAACACCTTGACTGACAGCAATTTGCAGTACGTGACACCCACACACACAAATGTTCCCAGTTTACAAAACACAACAGTGCGCACTCCCTATACTGCTGTTTTGACATTTTTTTGGGCAATAATCAAGATCAGAGCCTTGCCCCGAAAAGCCATGTGACTTGGTGATGTCTAAGCTAATAGGGGTTTTGATGACAAATAGTTTGTGCATCCACATGCATAACACACAAACACAGCGAGTATGCCTGAGGAAACATGCTGGGGTGCTCTGCCTTCTCCTACACCGCACAGTTTCCTTTACCCTGTCAGATAATTGGTCTCCAGGGAAACAATGCTGCTTTAAGCTAAAAGGTAAACCTTAATAAGGCTGTAAACACACATGCAAAAATAAATAGTACATGTATACAAGATATAAGCTTTAATAGACTCACATGTTCCACATCTGCAACAAAACATAAAATGTAATAAATGACTAAAAAATCAGAAAGAAGATGGATAGTAAGTTGTTTTTTTAGCTTAATTGGAAACAACAGCAAAGCTAAGCAGTGGTATTGGTGTGAGTTCTTCCTGTATGGTAGGTATGTATGTAGGTTGACTGTGTTGTTAAATTGAAAAACAGTTATAAACTACATCATTTGGCTCACTGGTAAGATAAGTTACTACATTTTTAATCAGTGTACCTACAGACAATTTACTTTGCTTACCTCTTATCTTGTCATCACATGTTACCACATTTACCTGCTCCACTGTGTACACGCATAAGTGAGCAACTTTAGCTGAAAGTTTTTAACAAAACATCTTCTACAAATGAGTGTATAACAGCCATTTATTAAAAGAGCCATGAAAGTATGTCAGCTCACAACACAACTTATTTATGAACATTTATACCCCCACAGTATGTTTGCTATGACAAACGCTGACTTGTGATTCTACAATGTGTTGGGCAATAGCTGAGCCAGCTACTGTACATACAAAGCATGGCTTCAGACAGTGTAGCACACTGTGTAGTCTGCTAATAAATTCAAACAAAGACCAAGGATTTGACAGAGAAGGGACTACTGTGTGCTGACATCATTTGTAATAAAATGTCTTGTTTTGTCTTTCAGTTCAAATCCACAAAACATATAGGGCTTTTATTTTGTATCATTCCCATCACTCCATTAAGTGACAATTAACAAATGTGTCTATCCTCATCCTTTCAGATCACTGTGCCTCAACCCAAAAAAACATCATTTTTTGAAAAAATATACACTTTTTGACAATTCAAATGCTATTAATTGTGTATGAAACCATGTATCAGTTGATAGAAACAGGGCCTTATTGTAAGGCACAACACTTTTGTGTTTTAGCAGCAGCAGCACATCCTAGTGGTGTTTGGACTTGGCTCCCTGTGTGTCTACATGTGTGTGTGTGTGTGTGTGTGTGTGTGTGTGTGTGTGTATATCTGTAAGTCTGTGTGACCTTGTCAGGAGCGTTCCTATTTAATCATCTCGGGGAAATCTCAAACATTCTTTTAAAATTGAACATGAAAGGTAACCTTCTCTATTTTTACTCACTGTCTCTGCAGAGAACCAGGGAATTATCTTTTTCACTCTGCCTCGGAATCCGTGGATGGAGTTTGAATAGAATGGGAAAAGGGAAGAGAGAGAAATGACACACACAAGGAAGAAAGATGGGACAGAGAACGTAAGAGTGAGTGGGTAGAGAGGAGGAAAAAAGAGTCTTTGTGAGAGGAGGAGTGACAGCAAGACAGGGAAGTAAGTTAGAGAGGAAAAGTTAGCAGAGAAATGTGGGGGAGAGGACCAAAGGACAGGAAATAGACAAATATTTGGATTTCTGCACAATGTATCAAGTGGAGAATATGTCCGTTAACCAGGAGCAGACAGAGTACCCTCTAATGAGGCAGCACTGCCATATGTGGAGAGTTCTCTAGACACAACCCAATCTCCTAAACACGTTCAACATCTGCCCATATGTACACATTATGCATCTAACATGCAACATCAGAGAAATACAGTAGATGCCCAGGTTTCTTAGCTGTAATTTATAGTGAAAATAAAACAGGAATCTAATTTTGGTGAGGTTTTTCATTTCTAAAAATCAGCTAAATGTCAAAAAACACAAGGCTTTGAGGTCAAATATAGGGTGACCTAAAGAAAACATCTTTGACCAGATTTAATGTTTCATATGTTTATTATTTTCGTACTGTAAACATTTAATCTATGCCATGGGCGTAGAGAGAGTGGGTTGCTTGGCCTACCAATTGCTTGACAACACATTAATGACATGTTCAATTTAGTTCAGTTCAGTTTATTTGGTAATTTATCACAAAAATAATACAATCCTTCAATTAAATCAAAGACAAAGAACAAAAGGGCCCAGGCTGAAGTTTGAACTTGTATTATGCCTAGCCCTCTAGAACAACAGTATGTCCCACAGAAAACCAAACCACAAACACACCCACATACATGTCACAATGACACGCTGCTGCTCCCTTTGCACTCACACTGACACCTTCAGACATAAATGTGAGCATTATGCGCATGTATTACCCAGCCTTTCCAATCAACCGCTCTTCTTATGTCCATCAGGTTTCTGCTGTGTTTTCTTGCTCTTTGACAGACGGAAGGGCAGCGGCAAAGTACTGGTGCCTGAGGCAAAAGCACAAAGACCTCCCGTTTGGCTGGGCTGAAATATTTAAGGAAGCCATCCAAAACCTGTTTCACTCAGTCTGTACCCAGTGGGTCAGTCCCATAAGAGACCAATTACAACTGCTGCTGAGCTACGGATGAAAGAAACAATACACAATGTACAGTATGAGTGTTCACACTCGAGGTGCATGAGCACATTCACACCATTGACACAACCTGCACACACTTTTACTTCATGTTCTAAATCTATTGTCACATCTCTCCATGGCTCCCTCCGTCAGTCTCTGATCCTTATTTCTCTGTTCCTTAAGAAACACAATAATCCTCCTGTATTTTACTGCTTCGCCAAATCCCCAAGGCTTTGCAAAAACACTCACACAGACCATGTGCCTAATATTCTTGTCTTGAACAACATTTTACTAAAAACATATCTAATTTTAAACTTCCAAGGACTGACAGAGGTGATTAATAGCTTATTGACGTGTCACAGTCAACAAGAAGTACATTAATCTGCTGTTCATTGGATTAGGAATGCAACAATAAGACAAATTTACTAATACTAATAACCAAACTTAGGATGAAACCAGCAAAGTCAGACACTACAGCTTCGAAAAGACTCAATTATGTCTGTGTTTAGTTGTTAGAAACAGAAAGAGATTCATCTAAGAATAACAGAACATGTTACGGAAAGATTTAATTTCAAAACATTAATTGAAAAACTAAACAACAGACCAAAAAAAATCGAACCTATTATTAGTATTTTCAACTTTTATTAATGCCTTCTGCATTATCAAATGTGTGATTGCTTTGAGACATGACAGGTTACTGCTACTAAGTGACAAAAAATTCCATGTCAAATTAGAAAGTAGAAAAAGGAATTGATAGTTTTATTTAATGTATTTACAGTTGTAGGGTTGTAAAGATTTAGAAACTGAGCAAGCATGTCCATACTGCTGTGCACTTTTTTCTTTAAACAGTACACAAAATTGGGTATAAATGAAGCAAATTACACATTTCTTGCTTTTAATCTTAACTTTGAAAGCAAAAAATTAATAAAGTTACATTTATTTCAGAAAGGGAAACACACAGCTGCTGTCTGCTGAAATTAAACTGTGCTTCTGTGACATGAGTAACAGACTGAAGGGATTACAACAGAGAGACGCACAGTCCAAGGAGCTGACTCGACCTCTCAGCACAGACTGTGGACATACAGAAAAGAGTAAACAACACAGAGAGTCAGACATTAACAGATATGAAGGGGTTACATCTAGAGAAGAGTGGACAACATCTTGAAACAGACCGGTGAGCTGCTACGTGGAATTACAGGACCTGACCATGGATAGGAAACATCAATGTTACTCCACGAAATGGATGCACGCACCTGACGCTGAGAACCAGAACTGATTGATTATGATCAGGATAAATTATCCGAAGATCAAAATAGATAAATTACAAATTTCTGTCTCCCTTCCCTATGCTCAAGTCCTTCTCTCGATTAGAAGTCTGGCCAGCAGCTGGGTCTTATCTTATACTCTCCGTTCCCATCAAGGACAAGGCCACTGAGCACACACAACCAGCTCCGTCTAAACATCTCACAGACGCCTTCCCTACTTCCTTCCTATCAACATCATCCCAAACCATTTGACATCTGTCTAACACTTTACTCTACCCCCTCCCGTAAAAAAGCCACTAAGAAATCCCATCACGTGACCATGTGTGCTGTTATCCTGTTGTCTGATGTCTGTATGTTTATTTATTATTATTATTTTTATTATTTTTGTATTTATATAGCGGTTCTCCACGTAGTAGGCACTCAAAGCGCTTTACCAGTGTTACAGCTGGCACCACTGGAGTTAAGGTGGGTTAAGTGTCTTGCCCAAGGACACAACAACAGTATGTGGGGGACAGCGGGATGTTATGATGAGAGCGGGATGTTATGTTTATGTTACGTATGTTGTGACGGCAACTGTAGTTGCGACTATGTATGTTATGTTGGTAAGTCTGTTATGTCTGTAAAATGCTCTATTTCATTTTCCTGAAGACCCCAGCGCCTTAAAAATGGCTGCATGTGAAGCCCTTTGTGACTATTGTCTAATAAGCTAAATAAATAAACTTTTACTTTACTTACTTTACATTGACAGTTCTTTACCTGCTTGATATGGCCTTCTGTTTGTTGAATAAAATACATATTTCTTGACACAGTTATACACAGCCATGGTCAAATATATAAATAAATTAAAAAAACAAAAGAAATGTTTCTTGTTCATTGTTCATCGTTAAAGAACTGTTGAAATGCTATTGAACGTTACAGATTATAAGCAGTATGGAGAGTTCAGACCCAGTCATGGTTCTGTCACACTAGCTCTGTCCACTGTCACTTTGACATGTCGACACATAGACAGACGGCAGCGCAGTATAAATCATTCATAATGATCATTAAAAGAGGATAGAGGAGATAGGTAGGTGGGATAGGCTGCTCTTTTAGCCTTAGTCACAGTGATGTGACCTGACAGGCCACCAGATAAGGAGCAATTACCCAGAGTCATTTGGGCCAAGCAGCACACACTTCAGAAGGTGATGCACTCACCTACACACATACATGTCGGGAGACACAGACAAATCAAGTACTGAAGTCTTCTTTTTCTAAGCCCCCGGGACAAAAGGTACTTAAGAGAACATAGATACGACTCATGTTGAAGCGGGGCAGGTGCTGAGACATACGGCAGCACAGGCACGGGAACAAGAGAGCTCTATTCAAACACAGATAAAATAGCTCTTCTTGACTGGCAGATGACAAGCCTAGAGGCTGGCACTGGATTGGGGCAGTTTTGCTTCAGTACTATTAACATTCTCTCAGTTTGACACTAATGTATCCTTTTTTAATAGGAATTTCCTTTTATTGTGTCATATAAGACTCTTCCAAACATTTTAGTAAGGATTTGGAAATATTTCATTTTGGGACAATAATACAACAGTTTGATTTACACAGTACAGTGTGGAATAGATGCTGCTTGGAGACAATACTAAATTATCTAGCAGTCTAAAACACACCTTAGGAAAAGGACTAATGGAATAATAAAATATGCCAAAATCAATAATCGTGAAAGATAGCAGTAAGCGTAAGTATGTTGGCATTCACCACAAACTAAACATTTTAAATCAAAATGGGTCAAAGCAGTTCAAGGAGTACAATTTAACGATTTCAAATTAAAGGTTCCAGAAATATATATATATTTTTGTTTGGCTTCCTTTCACCACTCCAAGACATGCATAGGTCAAATGAGTCTAAAGTATCCGTAGTGAATGAATATGAGAGTGATTAGTTGTATGTCTGTGTCTGTCTCTAAGTGTCAGCCCTGCGACTAACTGGCTATTGTCCAGGATGTCCAAGCTGCTGGGATAGGCCGTGAACCCTAAAGGGATAAATTGGAAGAAAATGAATGAATGGATGTTTTGTTTCATTTGACAGAATAGGTTTGTTACACTCTTTTTTAATAACTTTGTTCTATAGACAATGTACACATAATATAAATGAATGGTCCATTTTAATTTTCCTGACATGAAAAGGGAAGTGGGAACACATCTCGCCAGATCAACACCATCTTACACGTCTGATGTACATAAGATAAAAGCTAATAGATCATGGTCCCATGTGAATATTCTGCAATTCTTTACTTGGTCCAAATCTTTAAAAGTTGTGCAGGGTTGCTTTAAGCCAACTTTTGTTAATTCTGAACTCTAGGTGCAGCCAAAAACAGGGCTTGAAACCCTTACAGAAGTATTTATTTATTCATTCTTTATTTAACCAAGTAGGTTAATTGAGAACCAGTTCTCAATGGACATCTCATGTCACTTTTTACCGTTTGTCCCAGGAATTATCCATGACTGCTCTCATGCGTCTTATCAGCTCATTAAGTCACTCCAGTGGGTAAACCCCCGGTAACTGCATTGTCCAGTAGCTCAGTACATTCCAAACATGGCTTGCTTCTTCCGTTTTGTTCAAAAAGACCACACTGCTTTTTGTGGCCGATTCCTTTAGTGTCCTGCTGTGATCAGGTGGATGTGTGTGCACGGGCCTAAAATGAGAAAGACTGGGTCTGAAGCAAGCCTCTCTTAAATGGTCCTCGTCTAAGGGCGCCACCATACGGCAACTACGTGACAACTCTGGGGGTGGGGGGGGATTTTAGATTAATATGTCTGTTTATGCTATCTGAAAACTATTGCTTAACTATGAAGTAAAAGCGGAAAAGTCCGGATGTAACCGCCATTTTATTCCCCTGTCATAACGACAATATCGGTGAATAGGGGACCAATGGGCGGATTACATCCATTTTTTTACAATCTATGGTCTGAAGTCACTGAAGTCTCCAGCCCCAGGAAAGAACCAGGTCCAGTTACCACTATTTTTGTAAAATTTCCTCACTTATTTTATACAAGTTATTTATTAATTCAACAGTTTAACAGTAATTATTATACAACATTAGTTTTAATGTAAAATCAAATTATGTATTTAATATACTGTATATATATATATATATATTTACCATAACATGCTCATATTTTCTTTTTGTATTTAGACTAGTAAAAATTAATTATCAATACATTTTAGATAATATTTTAGGAGTTATATATATTATTAACTATTTTATAATTGGTTATTTATAAATCTGAATTAGTGCGCTCCTTCCATGCCTATAAACACATGAGTGTTATCAGGCCTTAGAATGCCAACACTGGCGCACTTTCACGAGGTGTCAGATTGGGCCCAAAAACTAAAAATGTACAAATAAAATGTTTGCTACTACAAAAAACTCAGCAAGCTTGATCTCAAAAATAAATGATGTTTTGCTTTTCTAAAATCTGCGTCTCTGTCTGTGTCCTATACCCTTTCTTCTTTCCCCTTTATAATTCCCTTTCAAGTGCTACACATCTGGAAGGGAAGTCAACGAAATAAGTCCCAAACATGTAACAAACCATGTGTGTGCCCAGTGAGCACTGACAGTGAACCCCAGCCCTGAGGCCCCAGATAGATGTGAGTGTAAACTGAGCACATTCAACAGAAATGCCATTATTTTTTTTTAAGTGCAGAGTCAAATGCTGCAATGTGTGACCTTTACATTACTGGAGGGCTAATACAGAAATGAAGAGTGAGCACAAGGGTGAACAAGACTAGGAAAGCAGACACACCCAGCTGCACACATTCTCTCTCGAACACATACACATGCTTATTTGGCGGTAAATAAAATAAATTCATATTTTAAATCTGGAATTTATGATCTATGATCTATTTTGTGATGTTGAAGATACACATAAACCTAAAGAGTGTTAGGGTTATAATCCAAGACATAGTTTAATTCCAATGGTGTAATATGATTTATAGCCCGCCCATCTTGCCATATAATGATGTTAAAGACACCTGTGACTTCCTGGGTTGGTAACACGTGCATATTTTACATTTTGTCGCTGATTTGTGGCATTTTTTAACACATGCACCATGTCTGTTAAGCTCTGTATTTTCAAAACATCAGTGGTGTACATGCCTGAAGTTAACTGGATCCTAATAAGTGGTCATATTCGCCACTTTTCAGAGGCAGCACTGGGTCGGCCACTGAAAAGCTGCATTATGTATGTTGAGGTGAGTGACCTTAATCATACATAAAGATGCAGTACAGTTATTAGAATGAAGAAGACACACACACACACCCTTGAATGACCCAGGTTCTGCTACAGCTCTATTTACAAATGTGTGTGTGTGTGTGTGAGTACATGTATTCGTGTGTTCATGGTAAATCAGGCAGTTCTGCAGTGGAAGTGACTGTCAGAGCCGACTACTGCGGGGATGTGCTGATAGAGAGGTTTTAGAGCAGCCTTAGGCCTAGAGAAACTCAAAAAAAAAAAACAGATGGGAGGGGAGAAGAAGGGGGGCAAACAGTGGAAAGGAGAAGAAGCAACAGAGATAAAGAAAACAGGACGACGGCAGAAAATAAACAAGGTTACAGAAATAGGAAGGGAGGCAAAGCAAGGGATTTTGATCGAGGTGGGAACCAAGGTCAGGCCAGTGACGCAGTGAGCGTAATAGCACTGAGGGAAAGGTGAGAACGGAACGAAACGGAACGGAAGGCGGGACGAGAAATGACTGGCAGTGAGAGATGATGAAAACATAGGAGGGCGGGGGAGCGGCACTTTTGCATGATAATTCCTTCATTAAGCAAGACCTTGACCGGCAGTTCCCTCCCAATACATCCTGATCTCTGGACTCAGCTCATCCATGTTTCCCCTTTTCTCCTTCCCTACTGCCCACCACTTACCCCCCACTCTGCTTAGTTTTCTCTTTTTCTCCCTCTAAACGTCAGTGTTCTCTCATTATAGAATCCCGACTCAGCAACTCTGAGACATGGAGGTATGAGGAGAGAGGGGGAGACGATGACTGTGGAGCATCATGTGACTTCTCTTTGTTCTGCCGTTCACCTTCCACAAGCCTACTGTGCATTCATGTCGAGTAACCCCTCTCAACCAGGGGATTGGAGTGCCCTAAGCTTAAATGAGATAAATAAATCCTTTCAAAGGTAAACCAGAGAAGGAAAATGTGATTTTTTTTCACAGGCGTGCACTTTGGCAAACAAATGTGAAATCAATAAAGTGTACCCTTTAGACACATAAAGTGCGGTCTAGCTGCATACACTAAAAGCAGAGGGATCGTCAGGCTCGTGGATTGAAAAATGATACATTGAGTGAATTTACCTAAAGGAAAAGTGTAGTGACACTAAGTGTATAGTTAACCCCAGTGGTTTATTTTTAATGTGAGAAGCAGTTTCTTGTATGAAGCAGAGATGAGAACAGGTGCTGAAAAAGGTGAAATAAGGTAACATGGCTGTGGATTTTAAAGAGCTAAATCAAGGTGGCGCCAAGGCTATAATAACAAAAAATCTATTCATCAACTTGTAGAAAATGTGTGTGTTTTGTGTGAAGGCATAGAAAACTGCACAATAGTGGAGACATTTCTACATAGTACCAAAGTCAGCACACAGAGACAAATATCCACCTCTGGCATAAATGTAAGTCTAGAGTTATCAGTAACTGCAGTTGACATTTTGTGCCAACACGCCAGCCGCTCAAGGAGAGTCTACAATCACTGCCAAACAAAGTTGGAAATATAAATAATTCTCTTTTACCAATTAGCATTTTAACTAATAAGCCGCATTAATTATCTCCATCTGACCGTTTTGTTATGCTTTGGAAATTTATGACATTTTGCCTAAAAAGTCATGTTAAGCTCTGTAAAAGGAGCCTTTTATTTAAGAAAGAGTTATATCAATTGATGCACATAATAGAAGAGTGGGTTACCATTCATAAGCAGTAGGAATTCAATTAATTAAATGAGCAAACAGGTAATTTCTACAGCCCCAACTTTCCTTCATCCAATGGAGAAAAGTCCTCTAAATTGGGGATTATGTTTCAAAGTTGATATGATACATGTTGGATCTCTGACAAACCCACTGCCAAGAGTCAAAGGTGAAAGCGTTTACCCAGTTACACATTAAGACCTCCTCTTGCTTTACTTAAACTGTTAAAAACTGGTGTGGTCCATGTTTGTTTCCTCATGCTTTTTCTGACCAGCTGGACTTTAAAATAACTCTTTCATAAACGACACTGAAACTAAAAACACAAAACTGTTTTCTACTGTAAACTGAGGACTAGCTTTAACAAGATAGAGTTGGTTGTATATGGTTGTAACAAGAAAGTTGAACTAGTACATCCAGAGAACCGAGACACCAACGAACTGAGCAGGCAGCAGACAAGTCCAATTCAGAGCAGATGGTGCAACAGAATCAAAGTCTGAAGATGAACCCAAGTAGGTAAGTTTGGTTGGATAAGAAAGGATGGAGTGTAGAATACAGTGACACAAAACAATTTGGCAGTAAGTGAAGGACTAATCAGCTTCTGCTTCTCACATTGTTTGTGAATTTATGCCAGGTGCTCTTCAACACAGAAAATGTATTTAGCCTTGTTTATTTTTGTGTCTGGTTTTGTAAAAAGACCTTAGACAGTCCAGTATATGCAGAGAAAAGTTGTTAGACGTTTTACAAAGAAATATGGATCAAAGTGAGTTCTGCCAGAGAACTATTTGAATGGGCATGGTGTGTTTAATTTAAAGACATACTAGACAGCATATGATTGGTGTGCACCAGGCCAGTGAGTGACAAATCAAACATTGGTGGCAGGCATGTGTTGGACCGAGCGACATCAAGCGACTTGCTGGCAGCACTGTGAATCCCCAAGAGGACAAGCTGGAACGCACCAGGAAGTGTCTGGCAATGTGCAAGGGACAGATGATCATGTTGGGGTACAGTGAATGTGTTTTGTACAACACCGGAAAAGAAAGTGTGAAAATTTGAAGCAAAAAGAAGGGAAAGAAATTGGAATGTTGTTAGAAAAGGGTAGTGCATTGATAGGGTAGGATAGACTCTCATTAAGAAGCACTAAGTGGTCCCTTGGGCCCTTGTCCAACTGATCTGATTAGTTTTCCATAACAAGCCACTTTTCACACACAACACGAATAAAAATCAGTTTTGTGACACATCATAACATGCTGGGCGATCCCTGGTGGTGACTGCCGACAGTGAATTTCCAACACGAGAATGATAAAATGATAACAAGAAAAAATAAAAAAAGTCAAATTAAAGTCAATTTTTAACATTTTGCTTTAATTTTTAACTGGTAATATCTCTATTGTTAAACAGTTTATGGTATGCATCCAGTATGTATTTTGAAATGGATTCTTAAAATCATAGGTGTTATTTTCTCATTTGTAGCAAAAGACTTTGACACAGGGCATTCAAAGAAATCTACACAAAAATACTTTCTTCATTGTGTAAGTAATTGATTGAATGCAGAAATATTTATTTTCTGAAAGGAGATTACAATTTAGGCTAAAGCCATTTTGTAGCATTCTTTCCTGTAAATGTCAACTCTTACTTAGGAATGTTTAGGAATACCAGTTGTGTGTAATTAATGGTGTGAATATAAATATCAAAGTTCAAGTTTGTTGATGTTATAAAACAATTCTATGGCTATTTTCTCACTGACTAAAGCAAAAAAATAAAATAAAAAAACCCACAAGATCAACCTTGAGAGCTCTAAA
The DNA here is from genome assembly GCA_024416835.2 of Perccottus glenii. Classification (NCBI taxonomy): domain Eukaryota; kingdom Metazoa; phylum Chordata; class Actinopteri; order Gobiiformes; family Odontobutidae; genus Perccottus; species Perccottus glenii. Next base: position 17,478,785 of record CM044549.2, read on the forward strand.
AGCTTGTACTTTTGGGTCAGTGGTCATTAGGAGGACATTTTGTGTTCTTTTGAGGTTGTTCTAAACATCCTGTTGCTGTGCCACAAAGGTTTCAAGCGTGACTCTAATTCAATTATTCAATGCATGGACCTCAGTAAGCAGTGGGATTTAGTTAACACAATATAAAGAGATGCAAAAATATGCTGCTTAGTTCTTGCAGTTGTGAATGTAAATATACTGTAAAAATGAAGCTTTTGTCATCAATTCTGCAGCAGATGCTAATTTAGCTGCATTTAAGTTCACTTGGGAAATTTCTTTTTTACATTGAAATGCTGAATTGTTTTACAGTTTATCATTATTTGAACTTTATTACTCTGCTGGTTTATAGCCTGCACTGACTGGTATATAACACTGATTTACTCATTTCATTTTCATCCTATTTATGGAACTCTGCATTCTATAGTCTTTATAGTGTTTACTGCATGCTTTTTAAATTGTGAAAAAACCTTTCATAAACATCCTTAACATGACAAATGTCAATAATGTGTGTAGACAAGGAACTATTGTGTCTTAGAAGTTTCTTCTAAAGCTGAATAAACGATAGCGTGAGGTTAATTTGCATAATTAATTTTGCAAAAACAACGTAAATGACCCGTAAAAAGACTATGACTGTGTCCGAATCCACTCTTTAGTCCATAACTCTTCAGTCGTGCAGCACTATATAGAAAACTATATTGTGCACTCAGTTAGTGAACGGTTTTGGACATTACACGGCTGTTTTTCTGTCGCCTTTAGTCACGTGACTCTGGCGTAGCCTACATGTTAAAAAAAGTCAGCTGATAATAAACGTTTGTAAAAAAAAAAAGTGATATATAAGGGGCGAAGTAGCTCAGTGGTAAAGCGTAGTCCATAACCGTTAGGTTGGGGTTTTGGATAAAAGCATCTGCTAAATGTAAAAATAAGTATTAATATAAATAGTTTGAATGAGAATGGTTTTTAACTCTTGTTCAATGACCAAAACTGACTGGATTATTGCAGCTCTTTTATGTCTCAAGAGGAAAGCTCTCGTATGTCCGTCTGTATGATTTAAGGTAAGCTAACGTTAGTGATTTTAAATCGTAACGGTTTATTAATAATGTTTATTAATTTATGATGGATTATGTTTCCACAAAAAGTCAAACTTGTGCCTCTCACTCGTTTCATTCAAACCAGTTGTGTTCAGTTTAAAGACATGTCACAGTCGCGCGGATCTCCTCCGAACAATTTGCAAAGCATTATGGTCTATTTTGACCATCTAGCGTACATCACTGCTCACTACTTTTACTAATGCATTGTGGGAAACTTTGAGTGCACTACATTCCAGTCACTAGACATTCGGACACCATTACAAAATGGCGTAATCACTATATAGGGATTAATTTGTTAATTCGGACACAGCCTATGACTAGATTAGAGTGACAGTCTATGCAATAACAGCTGTGTCTTTTCCCTTTGCGATTGATTGACTATTGACGATTGACAATATAAACTATGCTAACTCAGTTTTGGCCTGGAGCTCACCTCTTCTCAAAAACATTTGTCAGTAGCTGCTTTCCCTCATTTCACCTTTTCTCCCGTTTCTTTTTTTCCTTTCTCTTTTGATGACCAGGTTTTACCAGGTTTTCACTCGACTCAAGACATCTTTTTTTCTGACAGGGGGCTGAGCCTGGCGCTGACCTCCTGCTCCTCGGGCTGTCACTCAGGACGTCTGTGGCTTTGTTAAATAAACCAGGCCCATGTGGACTAAACCATTTTGAACATTTCCAAAGGGGTGCTAGGGCCCTCGGACAACTGTTATCATTACTGTTACAAATTTAAAACTATAAAAAAATTGGCTAATTGGCTAAAAGCTTGTCTAAATAAAAGAAATTCTTTAAAAGAATCAGCAAACTTGACCACACACAATGACAGGGGCAGGGCGTTCCAGAGTCTGGGGGCGACTGCTTGGAAGGACAGGTCCCCCTCAAGTTTTGGGAATCATCAGGAGGTCTTGAGGACCAAAGAGTGCGGGAGGAGGGGTAAGGGGTCAACAGGTCAGTGATGTACTGGGGGGCCTGTCTGTGCAGAGCTCTAAAAGTGTGGATAAAATGGGTGTTATGTGTGCCCTTTTTGTTGGTTCCTGTTAAAAGCCTGGTTGCAGTGTTTTGCACCAATTGGAGGCGATTTGGAGGATTTGTTTAATCAAGTAAAAAGAGTTTTACAATAATCTAAACAAGAAGAAATAAAAGCATGAAGAATCATCTCCAAGTCAGCTCTAGACAATGTAGAAATATTTTTCAAATGATACAAACTGATCAAGACCGTCCAGAGACATAGATTGGTCAAACATAATACCAAGGTTTCTCAGGCTCGACTGGACGGATAGGCCCAAGGAACAGAGATGCTGTTCGATCTGAGATACTTTTTGGTCTGGAGCAGTGATTAAGGTTTTAGTCTTTTGTGTGTTCAGTTGTGAGTAGTTATTGTTTAACCAATTCTTTATGCAAGACACTCCAATAAATTGGTTAACTCAGTAAACTCAGAACCTTTTAAAGAACTGTACAACTGTAAATCATCAGCATTAAAGGCAAATTATTTCACCAAGAGGGTGAATCTATAATAAAATATAAAATAGGACCTCCAGAAACTCCACATGACAGAGGGGTCATTTCAGACAAAATGATCTATTACTCAGATAGGAAGAGAACTAATCACATTGCAGCCGATTTATCTATACATTATGGTTTAGAATTTCAAATGCAGACAATAAATCAAGTAAAAATCAAAACAGTGTAGAGTCTGCAGCCATCAAGATGTCACTTGACACCTTCAGAAAGGCAGTCGAGGCAGTCGAATGACATTTTTAAAACCTGACTGAAATTTATCTATAAAATTATTTACAGCAAATAGCTTCACACAGGCTCGGACTGTGTTCATTGGGACATTATACTTACCAATTGTACATCTTACTGAGAAGACTGAGGGAAGCGGCAATGGCAAAATAAAACTGTAAATTTGTAATAAGGCAAGCTATAGGTAATTGTGTGGCCTGCTTTCAAAGTACTGTATGCTCAAAGTTATGTATTTGAACACTATAGTTTTAACATGTCTTGATGATAAATGGCTTCCACTATCCCACACTGAAATGTGGCGATGCTGATGCTAGCATTGCTTTCAGAGCCAAAGTAAAGTTTGTAAAATGAGGACATAGTGCTGGGGGATAGAGAAGCGGGATAAAATCTACTCCTTCACAGAATTTATTCCTTGTACAATACATTACTTATTACTAATGAAATGTGTAATTATATTAAGTGTAACGTAAAAAACTGACTTGGCAATTTAGTGAACTCTTTGATGCATTCTACAGTAAATGCAGTACCAATAAAACTATGTTCAAAAGTGAAACTGTTAAATTGAATAAAAGATGACAACAGTTATCTGGACCAGAGCAAAGATGACAGAAATGTTTGATTTGAAAAAATATTACCTGCTTCAAGGTTCTTTTTTGCACCAAGTAAAAATGCTACCTCACCTCTGACTGGTGCAGAACATAAAAATGTGTTTCCATAGTAACAATTATTGCCCCCGATGGCTGACAAAGAAATATTCATAATACAAATAAAATAAAAACATAAACAGAGATGTGGCTTTAGCAAACCGTGCAATACAGCCAAAGATCGCAGATAAAACATATTGAAGACCAGAGAGTATAAGGAAAAAAATAAGAAGTGTAAATACACTGAATACATGCATTAGGACATGTAGCCTACTCTTAGTGATCGTGTCCTAGCTCCTCTGTACATGACCAAACAATTGTGTCCAACCATGTTTAGTGTGATTGAGTGCATGCATTTAGGTGCTAATGCAGGATTTTCAGCATGATCCAGCTCTAGACTCAGGAATGTCTCATTTAGCTGCGTAAGCATCTTTTTATTCCTACCATATTAAAATTGTATGTGAAGGTGGATGGAGCCCCTGGGCACTTACAGCACACGGGTGATTCAGTGGATGTGTGAGTGTGCAGAGGGGTAGAGCTATGTAAAAACTAGAGCCAGCCACACAGACGGGGGTTAACAGAGCCAGGTCACACTGAGAGTAAGCCTGTAATTTTATTACTTTGTATAATACAGAGCGGAGTATGTAAGAAGAATGATTGGGATGCAAATTACTTGCGCAGGATGTAATGCTGGTGACAAGAGGAATCTTGGCAAACACGTTGTCTTGCATATTATTATATGACTCATGAACAGTGTAGAATACATTTCCAACACAAGGAGAATGATGACAATGTCCTGTCATTGGTCCAGTTCTACTTCTACCAAAGCCTTCAGAGAAAACTCATTCATGGCTGATATAAAGATCCATTTTAAAAGCTTTTTCTCAATTGGCAGTGGTGCATATAATACATAAGACACCAAAAACCCGATTTTGCTTTCTTAAGCCCGTCACATTGGCCATTTGTGACAAGCAATTATTTGCAGTAAAATTGTGCATTGTGGCTTTAAAACAGTAGTTGTAGGTCACACAGTATGACTGGAGACGAGCAGTCTCACAGTCACACACCAAAGATTCTCTATGGCGTAAATCTGATACAAATTGTTTATACAAATATCAGTGTTTAAGATAATCCTTGTTCAGGATTTGAAGGTTCAGCAAATCCTAAGTCAGAAAATCCTGGTTCAGCAATAGTTTAGTATAGTGTAGAGTATCCTGGACATATTAAAAAAAAAGGTTTCAAGGAAGGCACCTGGACGTAGGTTTGAAGGTAAAGACAACAACAACAATCTATAAAACAAAATTAAAAACACAAGAAAGAAAAAAAGAAAGAAACAAACAAAGAAACAAAAGAAAGAAACAATAAAAGCTAAATTTAAAGCCTCTGCAAATAAGTGGGTTATCTTTGATTTTGGTTACAAAAAGTTAAATGAGTATTTAAGTTTGATAAAGAGTGCCTATTTTGATTTATAAAGACTTAAATATCTTGCAACAGTGTTAAGGGTTAGGGATACCACTAATTGCTATATTATGGACTGAGGATAACATGCTCTTTAATCATACATTACCACAAGCATAGACAGTCAGAAAGTATATTGCACATAGAGAACAGCAGGCACAACTACATATTAACAAGCACACAGACATGCTTTCCAAAGCCCACATGCCTTTGGATGTGGAGTGCTGAGAGGAGTACTGCCAGCGGCAAGAGTTGTCCAATCTAATAACACCCTAAAATGGAGAGAATGGAAGAGAAATAGAAGGAGAAGAGGAAAATGCTGAATATTTTGAAAGAGATGTGGCTGGTCAGGCAAGCAGGCATGAAGGTCCAGCATGCATGAATGTACATACACATATTTGGGCCGTATCTTGCGGCGGTGTAGGCCTTGCGGTGATCAAGACGGTGGTATTATTTTGTGCTTGATGAAGTTACCTTTTGCCTGTCTGCAACTCTGCCAGCACTATGATGGTTGGTGGTTAAAAAAGCGAGGCGTGGTGGATACAATGGCTGATCTTTCTCAAAACACAAGTCAACAGCAGTGTGATTGTGTTATTTAGCCCGTTGCAGGTGAATTTAAGTGCAGGACCACGGACTTATGTAGACATTTTTAAATTCAATTAGGACATAAAGTTATTGCCACACACATTTGTATTAATATTGTGCACATGCTCTTGTATAAAATTAAAAAAAATATCCATTTTATCAAATTGATTAAAATAATAAATAAATCATTTATTTACAATATTTAAAATAAATAAAAAATAATTAATAGTAAAAATATTCTCTAAATAATTTGTTTATATCCTGAAACATTGCTAATGAATGTCTAATGTAACGACTTATTTATCATTTTTTACAACCATGGCAAAGCACAAAAGCACTGTTTGGCTTAAAAAAAAAAGATTATACCATACAGACTGGACAGCGCATGGACTATTAAATAATTACACGTTATGATTGAGGAGGAGAAAGAGTAGAAATTTTGCTTAGACAAAGAGAAAGCGGGGCTTTAGAAGCAGAACACAACTCACCGGGACGCAGCTGATCTGTGTTTGGAGCATTGTGAAAATACATTACCAAACTTATTGGTGCTGCTATCATCCACATTCCTTATCTCTGCCATGGGCCTGGACCATGTCCTGACAACTGTGATCCCTGTCTGCTCTGTCTGCGTGTAAAGGCTTCGCTTTGAACTGAGACCCACGCAGCTTTCCACGCAGCAGATCCACAGCTGAATCTGAAGTAATCATGCAGTGTCCATGTGATTGAGACCAACTAGAACGGCGTTACATGACGTGAGTAAAAGAAAAATCCTTGTGTGGTTCCTTTAGTCCAATAACAATTTAAAAAAGTCTAAACGCAGCAGTTTATATATGACATTTTTTATATTAAATACTCTTTTTCTTGTGTTAATACAGAGCATTTCCAGACATGTAGCTGTAGGTTTCCTTGTGCTCAGACATCATGGAAGATTTGCACAGTTAAAATGATCACACATAAAACCTGACATAAAAATCCCAATTCTGTCAAAATAATGATAAAATATATTTTTATCTGGATGTAAGTGACTTGTTTATAATAAAATGAGTCATAAGAAATTTTAGGCTTGTCTGAATGATTAGCCTATTCTTCTCTGTCTGCTTAAAAAGAAGGGCGTGACAATAAATTAAACAATGAAAGAGAATTTTTATGCATTACGATATAGTCCAATGACTATAAAATAAAAAAATAGGCTAAAATAAAATTGATTTTATGGATAATAATAATAATGAGCGCTGTAATGGAGGAAAGCCCTGTGACTGGTTAAAAGCAAAACACCTGTGACACATCAATCGTGCCTCTATATACCTGCGCCGGCTCAAGTCATGTCTATTTGTACGACCGTCTTCGCCCTGAAAATCGGAAAAGTAAATTACCTGCTTTTTGATCAAGAATTTAAAGCCCATATGCTTTGTGCACCAGAAACTGACACATATAAATTTAACTAGACACAAGCCCCAGTTATATATGCACACACTTTAAATGTCAGGACAAAGCATATAAGGTTGGTTTTGATCTGCTTTTCAAGGCTCTGGGGACATTTGAAGATTAAAACATGGGGTAATATCTCAGCTTGGGCAAATGCTCACCTGTAATTATCACACAGTGGTAAACACAACCTCACAAATCCCAATATGAATGCAGCGCAAGATACCTCAGCAATGCAATAAAAAACACCCAAACCAATGGACCATAACATTTATAATAGGGCACGATTTAATGTGTTTACAAACTAGACAAGAATATAAAATAATTCATTGTAAGATTTCCTTATAGCAAAAACAAGCCATGATGAGCTGCTTCTATTAGCAACATGTATAGAGGCTATTTTTCTGTACAAAAGATGCTGATGAATATTCTAACAGCCACAACAAAAAACATCACAAATTTCTTGGCCCTGTGTCCTGCATCAACACCGTTTGCAGTCTGTGTAATCTGGTGTATCTATTTCACATCTTGCATTCAAGCAACTAATTAGTGAGTAATGGTGCCAATTCTTCGCAATTATTATGTATGGAGTTCTTGCTAATTTTTTGTTTTTCACATTAGGTCCCAGAGAAATCACTGAAAGGGAAATGTGACTCAACATTCAGTGACATACTATCTCAAAGCTTTGTCTTTTTCTATTTAATTGGTAAAATAAATGCAGTTGTATTGATCTATTTATTTTATAAGCCGCAATATAATACCTTTTTGACAGTAATTTCAAAGTAAATTAACAACTACACAAAAAATATCCCTAAAACTTGCAATAACCTTTTTATATTCCTTACTCTTTGGAGAAGTGTGTGTCATTACATGAGAAGGTGACACCAGTGCACAGCTTCTATAAAAAGTCAGATGACAGCTTCCACAGTAAGGTTTTATTTCTCACTGGAGCTCTCATCGAGTGCTACTAGTTCTTTAGTGTTATTTTGAAGCATGTAGAATAATGTGTGTCTCTACATGACACCCGGCAGCAGTAGCTGGGATTCATCTGTAGGTTTTGCATAGCTTAAGGCTATAATCTTGACACTTGTAAATATTTGTAAATAGAAAACTTAGATATAGAAATAGAAATCTGTATGAATGAAAAAAGCTGCACACTCAGGGCTTGACACCCATGGATTAACACCCATTTCAGCTGTGGCAGGTAACACAGTCACTAGCCACTTTGGCTAGTGGGATTTTATACATTTATCTATAGCCTATGCATTAATTTTGGGGTTTCTGCTCCGTTTGGTACGCTGATTATTTAACTGTTTTATTGGCGGTTTCAAAACTCCTTTTTCTCTGTTTTCATTGTGACACAAACTCCTGTCTATCAGTTAAGTTTAATCAGCACAGTATCACAGACTGTTGCTGTAAACCTGCTCTTGTTGCTCTTAAAACAACATTAAAGCTACAGAAACTATAGTATTCAAAATATAATAACTGCATAATAATTTAAAACCCAGGCTATTGCATTATCATAATGTTGGCCACATATCAGCACATTTCCCTCTTGCTGGTTTGCTCTCTCTCACAGTGTTGGAAGAAGAATTACATAAAAGATCAAGATCACTGGCATATATATATATATTTTTTGTATGTTCAATCAGATGTCAGCACATAAATTAACATATGAAAAGGTTCTTTTTTATATTTTTCTTCTTTTTCATAATCTACATTATGTGCTCATAACTATCAGCTGTGTACAACCATCAGCTGTGTACATTTGATATCTTGAAAATGTACATTTTACTAACATAGGCCGTAGTTTTAATCACTTAGAACAACAAGGCTATTGTGGCTAGAAAGAACGCTTGGTGGCTATTAACTTTTGAAAACCACTAGCCACAGTGGCCGGTGAGCAAGAAAGTTGGAAGTTTTGATGTTCTGATGAATTTATGTTTTGTCTTTTATTACCCATTTGTGTTTGAGATTTTAGACAGGATTGTACTGTTACATTCCGAGTAAGTCAATTATTAATTGAACACACAGTTGATAGATGTACAGTATGTCAAATCTGCAATGTTTGCATTACAAAATAGCAATGCCATTATGATTCCATTGTAAAACGTGTATTTTTCAAATTATATAACTATGTAAAAGGTGATGAGAGTTCATTCAAAAGCAAAATAAAATCTGAATTTGACTTTTACTCGAAAGAGAGGATGGATCACAGGGCCATGTTGATTTACCAATTCTCTGATAATCCTGCATACTACACCTTTAAAACACCTTTTAAACAGTTGACCATGAAATCCTGTCACAAATATTAGAGGAATATATAGGCATCTCTGGAACTGCCCTTAAATGGTTTCAGTCCTATTTTGAAGACAAGACGTACTTTCTTTCGGTTGGTAACTGTGTATCTGACCAAATGGCCCTGACATGTGGGGTTCCACAGGGGTCTATCTTGGGACCTCTATTATTCAATCTTTACATGCTCCCTTTATGCCAGTTAATACGCAGCTGTAACGTATCCTACTATTATTATGCAGATGTCACTCAGATTTACAGTACATTTCACTCACAGCAGATGAAATAAAATAATTTTTTCCAACTGAACAGAGACAAAACTGAACTAATCATACTTGTCCTCAGCAGTTACCTTGAGTCTCTTTCTCTAAAATCTAAAAATCAGGTTAGAAATCTAGGGGTCATCATGGATTCAGCCTTGAATTTCCACAGTTACATTAAGTCAATTATATCATCACCATTTTATCACCTAAAAAACATGCAAACAAGTCAAAGCGATAATGTCTCAACCAGACTTAGAGAGACTTATCCATGCTTATATCAGCAGGTTAGATTAATGTAACGGCCTGCTCACTGGTCTCTCAAAACGAGGGTTAAGACACGGCTTAAGAACGCGGCTGCTCGGGTTCTAACCAAAACCAGGAAGTACAACCACATCACTCCAGTTTTAAAATCTCTGCACTGGCTTCCTGTTGCTCAGAGAATAGACTTTAAAACTGCACTGCTGGTTTAGAAGTCTTTTAATGGTTTAGCACCAGAATATATTTCTGACATGCTAGTTGCTTATGAACCTCCTTGGACTCTGAGAACATCTGGGACAGGCCTTCTGCTTGTGCCCAGAGTTAGTACTAAACAGGGTGAAGCAGCGTTTAAGTTTCAATAGCAAAAGTGAAACAAGCCTCAACATTAACAATGTTCAAGGGGAAGTTATAAACCTTCCTCTTTAACTCTGCCTACTTTCAGTTAAGACAACTTTTATCTGCACTCTTCATCTTAAAATCTTTATTCTGTATTTTATACATTTTATTTTATTATGTTTCTTATTCTTGTCTGTGTACTATTGATCTTTTATTCCTGTAAAGCTCTTTGAGTTACTCTTGTATGAATTGTGCTATATAAATTGCATTTCCTTTCCTTTTAAAATGTAAAAATAATAATGGATTGGATTTATATGGCGCTTTTCAAGGATCTCAAACCGCTTTACAGAGTCCATTCATTCCACAGTCACACACTGGTGGTAGAGACGTGGCAGCCATTTTGCACCTATGGACTCTTCAACCTCCAAACATTCTTACACAATCAACAGTATGAACAGAGGAGAGCGTAAATTAAATCACCAACCTTCCGGTTGCTGTCCCACTGAGCCACTGCGCCTGTTTGCCACCAGGCCATGTCTTAGGAATAGCTAGGAATAGCTATGCATGCAGTACGATCTATGTATGTTTTATTAAGGATCACCCTCTTGCTGTGTTTATTTGTTTGTGTTTATGTTGTAGGAACAAAGAAATTAAACCTGAACATTAAGCCTATGGGCCAATGTACCATTTTTGATTTCGTAATTAACAGTAACTATATCCAATATTTATCTGAAACTGACAGCTATAGAGTATTATCATGTCAGCATCGCTTTTTCATGTGATGTCCTTTCTGACCAGAACAAATGGATGATGACAAGAATCCTGAAAAAGCAATATCTTGCCATGCAGAAAGTATCCCTAAAGGTTTGTGCTGCAGGCTCAGGAGGAGAGAATTACTTTACATAAAAAGTTGTGTCAACATTTTTATTATGCCACACTAAAATTAAGTTGTCATAAAAGACTGGTGATTTATGTTTCTGGATTTAATATGTATCACTCTAGTGGGTAAGGGAGGAAACAAAGCGGTGGGAAGTGAGTCATTTTTGAAGGGCACAACTGTCCCAAGTTGTATGCTATCAAAAACTGACAACATAATCTTGAATTGATAGCTGTATATTTATCATTTCAATAAACATAAGGTTTCAGAGGATGCCTGCAGCTTAAACAGTCTCAGCTATGGACACAGACTACACAGACTAAAATAATGTTTTCTTACTGTTGCATGGTGCATTAGCGTGAACATAAATGATACAGTGCATGAATATATCATGGTAAATGGGATGGCAAATGTTCTAAAGGTATGTTGCGGCACTTTCCCTTGAGACATTTATGATACTTCATGGCTCATCATCTGGCAAAACCACTTGCTATCCTTAATGCCTGCAATAATGCTCACAACCTGTGAGTGTATGTATGGTTGGATCAAAGCGAGTGTTGGCTTGTATGAATGTCAAGAGCTCATATAAGTGCGGTAGTGTTGTAGTACATTTGTGTATGAAGTTCATCATATATTATTACAGAAGTTTAAAAATGCTTTCGTGATATTTAAGTTATTGTCATTGCGCTATGTATAGGTCAACACTATTCCTCAAGTTTCCATTAACGCAACACAGTCACTTTAGAGTATAATGAGATAGAAAGAAAAGTGGGAAATCAACACTTTTAGAGACTGACTAGAACAGGACCAAGATGACAGTATGAGACCATGTGAAGACAAGGACTATGATACATGAGAACACAAGGAATATTAGAAACCACATGTATTAGTGATTTTCCATAGGTCCAGAGAAGGGAATGGACTGAATGTGTATTTCAGTGTGAGTGTCTGTGGCATGCAAAGCAAACATGAGAGGCACAGTAATGTGTTTTTTCTCTTTGACTGAGAATCTGTGCCTTAAGGGGGATTCCCACAGCAGGACCCCTTACTGAAGCCCCGAGGCTACATTACACTTGCACACACACACACACACAGCACACACACACACACACACACACACACACACACACACACACACACACACACACACACACACACACACACACACACACACACACACACACACACGCACACACACACACACTCACACACACACACACACACACACACACACACACACACACACACACACACACACTCACACACACTCACTCACACTCACACACACTCACACACGCACTCACACACACACACACACACACACACACACTCACACACTCACACACACACACACGCACACACACACGCACACACGCACACACGCACACACACACTTTATTCTTTTTGTTGTGTCACAATAAAACAAGGATTTGAATGGACAAATATAAACTGGGAAAAAAAAAAGCATTTTCCTTCATTCAGTTATTAGCATACCAGGCTCTGACTGTGATCACGACATGTGACAAGCAGCTGTCAAACATGGTGGTGTTTGACAGATGACCCACAGACAAAGGATTTAATAACCTAATTGAACTATTTAAAGGTGGCATGCTGCCGTGAGTCATCACAGCTTCTAAAAACTATATTTGCAATACAATTAATTGTTAATAACCTTATACATTCTAATTATTTTAATAAAAACTGTAATTATGCCCCATAGTTGGAGTGTGCTGTGGGTAAAACAAGTGGGTATTGTAATTAAAACTAAAAACAAGGATAAAAAAGATGTTAGCGTTCCATTTTACACACACAGAGAAGAAAATAGCAGTGCTGTTCACAATTTATAGAAAGCAAAAAGAAAGAGAGAATAAGCTGATTGATTATCACCAAAATGGGAATGAACAGGTGACAATGGTGGAGGGTACAATATGTCCCATTGTGTAGGTGAAGGATGCAGAATAGATAAATGAATAAATGACATGATATTTGACACATTCAAATTTATAATTCTGACCCCTACCTCCTTTTCTCTCAGAGTGACATGCACATGTTTAGCCCAACTCATACACATACACTGTGCGTTGTGCATGCATTGTAAATCAGGTTTGATCTGTCAGGAAAGCGTGTCTGAGCTGTCAGCCAGCAGTGTCTGAGTGTCAGATGAGTGTTTTGAGTGTCAGGAGAAGAGCAAATGTATGAATATGAGTTCTGTGTGCTTGTTTGACTCCAGCTGCTTTATAGATATGTCTCACTAACAAGGCTTCAGAGCTCCATCAGCGGGATCCTTACTCATTTAATTTAACTGCTCTGTCTTTGGTGGGTTATGCAGAGGTGGCACTCTGTATCTGTCCAATTAGTAAGTGTTTTTGTAAACAGAGGCTGTAGAGAAAGGGATGTTGTTAGACTGTATATTTATGTGGACTATTTAAATTATCCAGTGCACTCTAAGTAACACACAGGGATCCTATATAAACATCATTCGTACTCTAGGTACCCAATGCTGTTGGACTTGTTCAACATGACAGCGCAGTGTCATTCTGCTTTGCTGCAGTACAATATGATCTTTTCTTTGACTGCACACATGGTTTAAAGTTGACCTTTGTGCATACATAATGGTGAATACTGCACTACACAGTCTGTGTATAAAATCCATTTGGAACCCCCCCCAATCTGATTTTAGAAAGTATACATGTGCCTTTTTTATTTTGGTTTCCCATAATTAAAAAATGAGCATCTCGTATGAAAATAAAACTAAATATGACATTTATTGATACATTATTGATGATTCAAATTCCCAACAATAACTTGCAAGCCAGCTGCTTCAGTAGTTACAATGCCAGCCCAGTCATTATGGAGAGATGCAGATCCTTGAAATGTTGGCCAACATGACAGCTGATGGTAAATCATGTGAGACCTCATAATTTCCAATGCCTGAAGGTTGGTGGCCCCCGTCCTGGTGCAGTGTGTGAGGAATGGTGCATCTTCAGCTTAACACAAAAAGAGATCCTACCCGTGAGCCTACGGAGATCCAATAGCACTTTGCAAGTTAAATTGTTACTACCATCAAAGAAAAATGCAGGAAATACACAAGTGACATGACCAAAAGCTATTTTGACCAAAGCTATGTTCACACATGTATACAAGCAACAAAACATATTTTCTCAAGAGCTTTCAAAAAATATATCTCCAGCTACTTGACACAACTGTAAAAACAGTTTAATCCACCACAACACTAGGTGAGATAAACAAGTAAAACAACATAAAACCTATTTATTTGAGATGTCAATGCACTTAGCTGTCTTGATTTACATGTCAACAGATTAACATAGTAAACAAAACGTTGCTTTTTGGGGGGAAGGGGTCATTGCACAGATAAAAAATTTTTTTTTTTGAGATTCTTGTCTTCGTGTGAACAGGGTTTAAAACATTATAACACCTGCTTTAATGCAGCTTATTTGATCCAGCGGCCATTGTTTACAGCCTGAATAAATGAGGCAAACTCCTCCACATTAGAGATTCCTATGTCACTTGGGTCATAAACAAAAAGCCCATCTATTATACAGCTCTGACTCATTCTAATGGTGAAGACGATGGTGGGCGGGACAAGTCTCCTCCAAAGCTCATCACTTTTTCACAGGTTTTTCTGGAAATTAAAAAAAAAAGTAAACATCTCTTTCAACTGAAATTGACCCTCTTTATTCCCAATTTTAACCATTAGTCACAACCTTTTAAAATAAAGCCCCTCTACTCTAGTTAATTATGCACCTTATTACGTTTCAAAAATGTGCTGCATCGAGAAGACCCCTTTTTGTGTTTTTGAGACTTATTAGATGTATTTGACCAATTTGTTCCAGTGGTGCTTGTGGCAATCATAGGTCTATTTAGTGGCCGTTAAAGGCTTATTAAATATTAATACCACTCCAATTACCCAGTCTTTGACTTAACAAAGCTTCTTGGTTATTTATTATAGCTTTTTGCCTCCATCCCATTAGGAATATTACTTAGCAACACAAATGGATCCCACTTTTACTCTTTTAATAGTTTTTAGTGTCTATGGCTTGTATTTGTTTCTTTTGTTTTCTCTATTGCTATAGTGCTTTGAGCGCCTCGCACTAATAACCCATTTTTTACTTGTTACACAATTAAACCTGTTGCTACAGATGCATAATTACACTATGTAATTGCGGGAGAAATTGCATATGATTTATGTGAAGTATGAGACAAATATAAATGTGCAAAACCAGGAAGTTTGTACTTATACTATTCATCATTCATTCACTCACCTTTTTTAAAAATCATAATCGTAATGACAAAACAACCCAATAACGCAAACCTGATTTAAAATTATAGGCAAAATAAAACAGTAAAAAAAAAAATAATAATATGGATCCTGCTATCCTCGCCACTGTAAAATACACAAACTCCCCCAAGACCATTGCTGCCACCCACTGCCAAAATGAAAGCACCTCCTTGGGAATCAAAAGTTTGCATTTTTGTGGAGTGAGCACACCATCCTTGTGTAAACAGCCAAACTGCAACAGAGTCTTTGTGTTTTGGGCGAAATGCAATGATGTGTTAACGGCTTCTGCTTTCATAATTCAATCAAACCATCTCCAGTTTGACACACCTGCCAATTCAAGTGTGCTAAGTACACTTTTTAGTAGCCTATAGAGTATGTTTCTGACCGTTGGTTGAGGAACATCACAAGTTGGCAATGTTTTCCTGACTTTTCACAAATTACACATATCTTCTACATCCTGTACTTTCTTATTGTGTCCTTTTGGTTCCTGCCAAAGCACCAAAACACCTGTATATTGTTACAACCAGATTTAAAGTTAACCCTTTAAACAGTTAGTTAACAGTGAACTATAGTCACCAGCCAAACAAAGATCTAGCTGTAATGCATATAATGCTGTTTTTTTTCCAATAAAACATTTGTACTTCAGTTATGTAAAATATTGTTTGCTTTGTAGGTGTGTCTTGCTCTTGCCCCTCCATCACACCTTGTGAAATGTTTATTTACACTAAAGGGGCTGTTTACACAATGACGCTGGTCAGAAAAACGGTTCATGCCGTTGACGATTCGCGTTGATACGACGTTACAGTACAATCCAAGTTTACTCAACTTGAGCCACACAATATAATGTAGTACATATGCCAAACTAGAAGAGGTTGTGTTTTCTTTTTATACTTTTACTACCCCTTCTTCTGAATTGTTGGTACCACATGAGTGTTGTGCCTATGACGTCATTGATTTCAGAAATGATGCCGTCTTCACAATTCACACGAGAGCGGAGCAGCAAAACTAAAGTACCTCTTCGTTGGATTCAAATGTTTGCGGTTTTGAGGTGTGAAAAAACTCGCATAGTGTAAACAAGAGGCTTATAAGCAACAGAATCATTGTGGATATGGCTAAAACACGTTGTCATGTAAACGGCCCCTAACAAACAGCTTAACATCTTTGATTGTAAACTGACTTGGTTTTACACTGTAGTCTGGTTCTCCACTTCTTCTATTTCTCATTTATTTCTACTTTTTATCCTTAGAACTCTCACTTCTCATATCCGTCTTTACATCTGTCGCTATTTTTATTCCTTGTTAGACATTAATATTGCCTTTTTTTGTTCATTCCCTTTTTCATATCTTCTACACCACAAGATTTGAGGCATTAAGCTTTACCATCAAGGCTGGTAATTAAGCAGGTTATAACTCTGACACTGACTCAACATGGACTCACGTACACACACTCTCACAGACACACTTCTCATTCCTGCCATCAATTATATCAATCGCATATTAAATAGCAAGTGTTATCTTAGCGCCTAATTACCAATTAACAATGACGGATTAACTGGCAATCTACACACACAGACTCTGACAGATCTAAACTCAATCGCCTATGTGTGTATTTAGTTTCTCTACATGTTCTCTGCATGTGTGCCTGACTGAGCATGAGCCTAATCAGCTGTACAAGGCTCCGCAGCTCCCCAACTTCACCGAGATTTATCATTCCCACATTGTGAATGTTGTCACGTTTTATCTAGGTACGCCTGTTCCATTAATGGGGATGGGAGTGAGGACAGCTTTTCATGTCATTAGGAAAACATGATACGGCAATGATTTAAGACTTCATTGGAATTGTGCTTAATGTATTCAAAACACCGACAACACACAAATACTGAATAATGAGTAGATGTCATTACATCGTATCTTTGGAAGTGAAAGTGGGAGTGACAGCGTCTTGATTTAGTAAGCCAAAGGTAAGCTTATAAACACAGTGCTATGGCTCAATTAACAGCATTATCTCAACAGGCTTTGTTTCTTTGTGCTACTCTTTCATTTTGTCTTGCAAGTATTTGATAGGACATTCAGCTGATAAGAACCCAGCAGGTGGTCTCCACTATGAAGGTTATGTTTGTGGGATTGATCCAGCATATCTGTTTGTTTAGCGGTCATGCGGCAAACAAGTAAAAGGCTGCCTTAAAATAACTTCTGCATTTGTCAGTGCAATGCAGATTCTGCTAAAGCAAAACCTATCATGACCGCACGAGATTATTTGCACCACATACTAATTGAGCTGCTGCGTATACAACTACTTTGATGCTGGGTGCAAGTTTATTTAGATGGAGCATTTGTAGCATTGTGATATTTGCGTGTGGTGCATATATTTACATATTTCTTCATGGATTTAAGATTGAGTTGAAATTGAGCCCAGGAGTTTGTGCCTCTGGGGAATTTAATTTGTTATGACACTTTTCCTGCTGTAGAAGGCTGAATTATCTTGAGTGTGCGCCTGCCCACTTGCACACTCACCCTTGGAGACACTCCTCAAAGCAGCGAGAGAGCGAGAGAGACTCCTCTCTCTATCTGCAAACAGGGCAGGTATGAGAAAACGAGTGTAGTGAAAAGCTTCCCCCCCCCTTTTGCTCTGCGGGAGATAACAGACTCTCCTTTCGACGACTCTCAAGGACTTTACACAGAGAGAGTGAAAGCCAGTGTGATCTCGTCATTGTGTGTTGGTCATTTGAAAACATACACAAGTTTAGATAAGGTTCAAAGAAGCCAGTCGATGTCCTTCCAAGCTGCGTATTTATTTATTTTTAACTCAGCTTCAAATTCTACACTATAAAAGTAGCTCAGCTTGTGTAACCACGTCACGGAGCTCATAAAAAAACACTATATTAATGTAATAGCTGGACAATGATGTCTTTCTAAGTGGGTGCGCTATAATGGCCCCATTTTTTCAATAAGCACCTGTTATACCTCTAACTTGACAGCTGGAAAGGCGGCCAGGAAGGACAACTGTGCTCGTCAAGTCAGCTCGGGATTTAAACTGCTCGACTATCTTGGCACAAAAAGGTCCTGCTTCTACTGAAAGGAATAACCTCTCTTCTTTACTCTCATGCACCTGCCTCTAATGCTATCTTCATTACTGTGTCTCTCCAAGGTCTTGTGCACGCTGTTAAACTGTAGAGCAAACAGAGCTAGCCCAACTGCACACGAGATAAAATGTAGAGCCATTTAAAATCAAACAGCTGTTCTGGCTGGAATATAAATTTGTTTTGGTAAAGTATTGCCTTATTATGAACATGCAGTGTGTGTTTTTGTTTTTTTCTTTTATAAGAGTAAAATGATTTAATGATCTAATTGCTTGTGGTTATTAAAATGGTCTTTTTAACAGCATTAAGTCTTTATTAAACAGAGGAAAGAAGTTGAGTCAAACTTTATAGCTTGAAATGCTAAACTCAATTATCAGATTCTATAAACATCAAAAATAACACTCTTACTGTAAGTTGGAAACGCATTGCAATTACTACTCATGGGAAGCACATGCAGCTATTTTAAACTACAGTAGCTTAGCATTTTCTTTTTGAAACGCTTTACAACAAGATGGAGGAAAATAACCGACAAAACCGGATAGCCTGTGGCAAGGCAGGGTGTCTTTACAGATCAAGAAATTTATGATTGTTGCTCTAAATACTGTTCATGTTTTTTCTCATCTGTTTTTGTGTGTTACTGTGCCAGTGTCCAACTCTGGAGCCTGCTTAGTGCACCTTAATCAGAGTAGGTGACATTCAAGCAGCTATTCATAGTCTGATAATGAGTTGCATTATCCAGGTGTGTTACTCCAATTTAGAAATATTCCAGTGACTGCTCCCCCAATCCGACGAAGGTGTTTACATGCAGTATAATCTGACTAAAGTAATAATTTGTTTGCTTACCATAAATTGTGTAAACATAGCCTACTGAATGACTGCAAAAAAATAAAAAATAAAATAGCCCACAGAGATTATTGGCTGCTGTAAATTATACAGGTTAAATATATAACTCTGGGTCGCATTAACCAAACATTTTCCATCATTGACGTTTTTTGTTTTTTTTTGCAGTGACAATATGAATGCCATCCATTATTTTGACGGATTACTTTGAGGGTGGTTTATTGTAATTCCTACTCCTTTCCAGTCGGTGGCGAATGTACATATTAATTAGTAATTGTCTTGAAACGTGTCGTCTGTTTCACGCTGCATTCAGTTCCAAAAATGTCATGGCAGCTGAGTGTGAGTAGTTTCTTTAAATGGTCAAAAAGTTGTGATATTGTTAATAAAGGTTTAAAAAGAGGACATGATGCAGAGGAGGTTGAAAGAGGATAAACAGACAACACTAAACAGGGCAGGCAGATCTACAGAACAGCCAATGAATTAAGTTCATTTTTATTATTTCCTTTTGTTGTCAGAATTATATTGTGTAATGTACTGTGTTCTATAGCTGGCTGTTCAAGCACAAAATATCCTTCTGCTGTCAAAGTAGAAAAAAAAAAGAAATTCTGCTTTGTATTGAACATGAAGTGCTGTTTGTTCATCTTTTGTTCATAAATAAAACAAATAATCTGTCCTCTATGCTCGTCTTGAAGCCTAATTTCTTAAAATGTGATTGAGAAAAGCTAAAATAAATATTATTAAAGTATGAAAATTAAAAAGGACAGGTAATAGATTATGACGGAAATTTTAGGACTCTGTAAAATGGACGGAGAGTGAGAAAGTCTAGCTGATTACTGTAAATGTTTTTTGCAGTGACAAAGCACATATGGTATTTCTCAGGAAATGTGTTTAGGTTGTGTTTTTTACTTCCAATAAAATTTGATCAGTTCTGTTTCCTGCTTGTTAGAACTTGTTAATGGCTAAAGCATACAAAACCAGTGTGTGTGTGTTGAATATAGGCAGAGCAGGTGGGATATGGAGTACTATAGTGTAGAGTGACAGGGGGAAAGTGCTATGCTAATTTACAGTGTTATTGAGACAAATTGACTTCATGAAATTAAAACAGCTATGATCACTTTCTTAGACAGCGTATGTGCTGTTTCACTGTCAATGTTTAAGGGTGAAAAAACTGTATCTGTCTCCAAAATGTGCACATTCACGGGTTAGAGGGCCAACTCTAAACCAGCTGGCCGCACTAAAGCAGGCAGTTACACATCTTGTTTAGGGCCCCGGATTACCATAAGCATAAATTTTCTTCCATGAAACATGGTAACTTTTCTTATGGTAACTGTGACTAACATTTGTATAAAAGCAGTACAAGATGGTAATTTGGTCACATTTTATTTGTGAATAAAAATTATAGCGCTAACTAAAAGTAGCCTTTTCAACCAAGTTTAACCTACCTTCCCTCATTCCCTTTGAGGAGAGAGTGGAAATTTGATAGAATGGTCTTGAATATAATACTTTCCTGTGTAACACAGACTGTAAGTGCCATGAGTCATAAAGAAGTTGTTGGAAAGAAAGGTTTAATTTTGTTAATACATTCAACTCCTTTGCCATTTGATGAAGTGTTTCTCTCTCGTTCTTCCTTCTCCTGTCATTTTTTTTTTACTCGACACAAGCAGGTGGAGCACAATACCCAGCCGCGCTCAGTTATGAGCAACACCTGCTATTCTTTCAAACAAAGCAAATATTATTAAAAAAATACATAGCTTCTAAATAATATCGACCCAGTGTGTGTGCTTTGTTGGATATGTTTTTGGGATTAGTGCTCCCTGAAAGGTTTTGAGCATGAATACAGTGCCCTTTAAAATTTGCATATTTTTAGAGTCACTTCAAGCTCCTTCTACCCTGGGAGACCATTAAATCCCATATTGATCAGGAGGATTGGATTTTTCTCCTCTACATCATCATTGTAAGCAGGTATTTGACTTTGTTGTTCAATAGCAGTGCTGCATCCACATACCTGCCTTATGATGACATCGCAAAATCATAGAAAGTATTGAGTCTAACTTTGTCGCTGAAAAAGACAAGATTATCATGTCAATATTCAAAGAGCTAGGGAAACATCTTAGTTAATGCCATGAGAAACCACGTGCAATAGTACCTTCCTCGTAACAACGAGGGAGAGTAAAGTCCAAACACACACATCCACACACGCACACTCCCGGTATGGATTTAATTGCCACTATGTTAGTAATTATGGCTCCGCATGAAGCAGAACGGAGCACCTGGGTGCCCTGCAGTGGAATACACTTTTCCTGAACTCGGTACATTCAAAGCATTCTAATCTAGGAAATAAAGCCGGGCATTCGTCTTGTGCCTTGACAGTTAAATATAACATCAAATAAGCGGACAAAATTGTTTTTCAAATATTTATGTTTTTCAGAATGGCTTAATTTGGCTAGATTGTGTTACGCCACTGCAGGCAGCAACTTGACATTCAAAAAATGCCACTGTTGCAGAATGGTTGAATTACTCTCTCTGTTTTTTTGTTTATTTGTGCAATAAAATCACTTTATGAACTCAACACAACAGAGTAGGAGGTGGGTTATACATACAAATACATGAGGCTTTGTATTGTTCGCTGCAACTAATAGACACACATTTGTTATAACATTATACCTGTCAAAAAAGAATTCCCAACCTGGTTTTTTATACCAAGTTGGCTTTTTTCATTTAGGTTCAAGTGGTTTTAATCAGTGGTAAGAGCATTTGCTTTCATTTGGAATTGCTTGCTAGTCTATTTCAATAAGAAAGGGTCGTTTTTCAGTGTTTTTGTTGACTGTGAGGGTAGGAAATGGTTTCTATAGTCTTACTTTTGTGAGAAGCAGTTTTCACAGTTTGCAAAACAGTGTGAGAAAGGATTAGCACAGTACAGAAAAGGAGAAAAATGCAAGAAAAGGAATAAAATAATTAAACAGTATCTGTAAATTTATGGAAGGGAATAGAAGTGCATGTAAATCTTTTGCTTGCTTATTTGTAATTGTATGAAATATTATTGTATTTTTACTAAATTAATTCAAATGAATGCAAGTCATTTAATCAGGTCCTCTAAGCTTTCTTTAAAAAGGCACTGAACATAAAACACTTTTTCAATGTCTCCCCTAGTTGTTGATGAAAAACAACCGCTTGCATTTCTTTCATATTTATGATAGAAAGATCTTGGGGACAACTTACACGTCATGAAGCACCACAAGTTAATGAAATGCAGTTTTATTTTGCCGTTCTTAACTACCCAGTGGAGTACTTTACATTTTCCTATCTCCTTAGTGGTTTCTGGCCCGTTGTCTGTGGTCTTCTGTGAAGCGTTACAAGCCAACTGCAGGCTGCATGTAATTAAGATACACCTTGCTGATTCATCATGTGACTTTTGGCCATATGTTTGTATGATATATTGGACTAATGAACTAATTAATCACAGTTGTAAGTTGTTCAGAAGAGGGGGAAAGAGCTTTCATAAATAGTAAACTGCAGAAGTTGGAGTTAAGCACATTTAGTCCAACAGATTAGTTTTGCACCAACAAAATGTGGTCATATTGCTTTGTTTGTTCAGGGCACATATAATCTGCATATTATAACCTGGGTTTGTTAATCTCCATTAAGACTCTATCTAGATGGATCTTCAACATCCCCACATGGGGCCCCTACCACAGCCCTGGACCCCACTGGCTTCATCTACACCCTTTGCAGACTCATCACCGCCTCTGTTATCACAATCTTCATCCATGGGCTTTCCTAATCATCTTGAAAGTTAAATCCGGGACAAAAGTGAAGTGGTTCCTCTAACTTGCCAAATATGGCAAGGTCACAGGGACTGACATCTCCACTACCCCCAGGAGCTCCACAACTGCGGCTCCCTCCCTCCCAGAATCAAGACTTATATCAATTCTGCAATCAGTAACTAGGACACCATGGGCCTCTGCTGTACCAGGGTTTTTAGTCAAAATAAAGCTTGTATCAACCCGAGGTCCTGGGAGAGAGTGCTCTCCCCTAGTGCTAGAGACACAGTCCAATGTAAGAAAGGAACAGTTAGACTGTCCAATCAGAGACATCTTGCTGTGAAAACCTGCTGTGTTCAATGTCAGATTATTATGCAACAAATAATTTTAATCAATAATTTTATTTCCCCTTATAATCTTGATTTTATGTTTTTAACAGATGTGGCTAGACAGTAAAACGGGTAATGCAGATCTTCCTGAATCTGCACCGCCTAATTTTACATTTTGTCAGAAACATGGGAAAACAAAAAGCATGGTAGGGTCTGTGCCTTGTTTAGGGATAGTATAGCCACAGGTTGTCTTCAGGGCTTTTTCATCATTTGAGTACGTGTCATTTAAGATGGAGCGAAAGCAATCTTCCTCTATACTGTATGTAATCATATACAAGCCACGCCAACAATGTCCCGGTTTTATTGAGGATTTTAATGAGATGCTTTGGCCGATGGTCAAACCTTGGATTCACGAGGAACAATGTGGTTTTTGTACCAATCGTGGATCACTGAAGAGTGAATTGCTCTGGGAATAAGGGGTCCGTGGCCCTTTGCTAAGGGCTGTCCATTCCCTGTTCAACCGGAGCAGGAGCTTTGCCTACAGTAAGTCAGACTGTTCCCAGTGCATGTTGGACTCCAGCAGGGCTGCCCGTTGTCATCGATCCTGTTCATTATCTTTATGGACAGGATTTGTAGGAGCAGCCAGGGGCCGGAGGAAGTCTGGTTTGGGGACCAGAGAATGTTGTCTCTGCTTTTTACAGATGATGTTGTCATGTTGGCTCCATTAAGCCAGGACTTTCAGCGTGCACTGGGACATTTGCAGCCAATTTTGAAGTGGCTGGGATGAGAATCAGCACCTCAAAGTCCG
This sequence comes from Perccottus glenii, assembly GCA_024416835.2. Taxonomy (NCBI): domain Eukaryota; kingdom Metazoa; phylum Chordata; class Actinopteri; order Gobiiformes; family Odontobutidae; genus Perccottus; species Perccottus glenii. The sequence goes on from CM044549.2 coordinate 17,502,892, forward strand.
AGGCCATGGTTCGCCGAAAAAGGGTGGTTTGTCCCCTTCTGGTTGGTGGAGAGCTCCTGCCTCAAATGGAGGAGTTCAAGTATCTTGGGGTCTTGTTCACAAGTGATGGCAAGGATGGAACGGGAGGTTGACAGACAGATTAGTGCAGCTTTTGCAGTGATGCAGTTGTACCAGTCTGTTGTGGTGAAGAAGGAGCTGAGCTGCAAGGCAAAGCTCTCGATTTACCGGTTAATCTACGTTCCTACTCTCACATATGGTCATGAGCTTTGGGTCGTTACCGAAAGAACAAGGTCCCAGATACAGGCGGCCGAAATAAGTTTCTCTGCAGGGTGGCTGGCCGCTTCCTTAGAGATAAGGTGAGGAGCTTAGAGTAGAGCCCCTGCTTCTCCATATCAGGATGAGCCAGGTGAGGTGGCTAGGGCATCTGTTCCCGGATGCCTCCTGAACTACTCCCTGGGGAGGTATTCCGGGCATGTCTCACCGGGAGGAGGCCCCGGGGAAGACCTAGGACACACTGGAGGGACCATGTCTCTTAGCTGGCCTGGGAATGCCTCAGTGTTCCCCCAGAAGAGTTGGAAGAAGTATCTGGGTAAAGGGAAGTCTGGGCATCTCTGCTTAGAGTGCTGCCCCCGCGACCCAGCCCCGGATAAGCGGAAGTTGATGGATGGATGAATGTACATGTGGACAACCGTTTGTGACAGAAATTCTAAAGAACTCTGTGCTGTCCTTGAGACCTTACTTCAGCATGTGAGTGAGCGCACCCACAGCAAAGGGCACACTCTGGACCTGCTCATTACTAAGGGTGGTAATATTTCAAATACCAGCGTGCTTAATGTTGACCATTCTGATCATTTCTGTATCTTTTTTGACCTGTCTGTTTCTCCCACACCAGCTGTAGGGCCTGCCGTTGTCCAAAAGAGACATAAATGACAGCACCATTTAACAAGAGGATAACATTTGAGAATGCCTCATGTTCTACTGTTGATGATCTTTTAAATTCATACACTTCTAGTGTTCTAAATGTTCCGGATGTCATTGCTCCTGTTGAGGTTAAAATGGTCAAAAACTGCAGTAACAACTCTCGTGACCTGTTTGCTACAGTGAACAGATTAACAAACCCTCCTGCTCCATTGCCTTCAGAACTAATGTCCACATCTAAGTTTAATGAGTTTGTTATGTTCTTCATTGATGAGGTTCAGAGTATCAAACTCCAAAACACAGATGACAACTGTACAGCATTCCAGACACAGCTGACACACTTCACCCCTGTCAGTCCAAGAGACCATATCCAGTCTGAGTTCTTCCACATGCTGCTTTGTCAAGTTACCCACTAGATTTCTAAAATCTGTGCTGAGCTGTTTGTTACCACAGCTCACTCACTTAGTTAACAGCGCACTACAGTCTGGAACATTTTATTATGAAATACTGAACTAATGGCCCATATAAAACTTGCTGTTTTTAAGAAAAGTCCTTGAAATAGTTGTATACAATTAACTTAATGACTTTCTCCTGAACTGTTTTGGTGCTTTTCAGTCCGGTTTCAGGCCCCATCACAGACTGAGACGGCTCTTATCAAGGTGACAGATGACATTTGTTTGAACACTGACGCAGGCAGAGTCTCAGTCTTAGTCCTGCTGGATCCGAGTGTAGCGTTTTACACAGTTGATCATCTGATCCTATTACAGAGGTTAGAGGACTGGGTGGGCATCTCTGGTGCTGCCCTCAAATTGTCCCATTAGGAAAATATCATATGGTAATAGTATGGCAATGAATGATGTTCAGGAAGTACTACTGTTGAAATTGAAAACTACGTCTCAGACCCAATGGCCTTGACTTGTGGGGTCCCACAGGGGTCGATCTTGGAACCCCTTTTGTTCAATCTTTACATGCTTCCTCTGGGCCAGTTAATCCGCAGTAACAATGTGTCTACTACAACTATGCAGGGGGGTTTACATCTCACTGACAGAAGGCAACTATGGGCCTGTGGACTCACTCTGTCACTGCCTCCAACAGATTACTGTGTGCAAAACAACTTTCTACAACTTAACCCAGACAAGACAGAAGTCATTATCTTTGGCCCACACTTACAAAGGGGAAGTGTCAGTAGTCACCTAGAGTCACTTTCCCTAAAGCCTAAAAATCAGGTTAGAAATCTGGGGTAATAACGAACTCAGACTTGAACTTTAACAGCCACATTAATGCAACAACATCAACAGCTTTTTACCATCTCAAAACATTGCCAGAATCAAGGGTATTGTGTCTTAACCAGACTTAGACAGACTTATCCATGCATTTATCTCTATCAGGTTAGAGGCAAAGGTCTGCTCACTGGACTTATTAAGCGAGCTGTAAGACATACAGCTGCAGTACATACAGAACTAGTCAGGGCACAGAAAGTAGTACCCTCATATTAGTCCTGTCCTCATGTCTCTACACTGGCTTCATGTCTCTCAGAGGATAGAGTTTAAAGCACCTCTGCTGGTGTATAAGGCTCTCCATGGTTCAGCGCCAAAGTACATCTCTGACATGTTAGTCCCAAATGAACCATCTTTGACTCTGAGTACCTCAGGGACAGGTCTCCTGCTGGTGCCCAGGGTCAGGACTAAACACGGTGAGGGAGCATTTCAGTTTTATGCAGCTAAAACCTGGAACCTATTCTCTCTTCTTTTTTTAAAGCACTTTGAATTGCTGGATGTACAGTATGAATTGTGCTACAAAGCTTTGAAACCGACTTCACTGCGCAATGCATTGTGGGTCACCGTCGCCATTTGTTAATACAAGTCGTTGAAGGCACATATTCAATTTACAAATTGCTGGGTGCATGATTTTTAAACCTCCAAGTTGTGAATATTTTCTCATTCATGCAAAGGTAAGTTTGCTATGCAAATTTAGCCCCTTTTTATAACCCTGCCACTGTTGCTGTTGCCCATCATATTGTAATGCCCCATACAGGCACGCACACAGGCACGTAACAGCTGACTTGAAATCTTTAATGTGTTTTATTAACAAGCTGCCAGTAATAAGAGCTGCTGTCAAAGCCACAGCTCATGCTGAACTCTCAAAATGTAAGAATCATTTCTAACGAGCCCTGCTTCTCAGTAATAGCCATGAATAAGTCTGACTCACTGCTTCTATGCATCCTAATAAACCACAAACACACTGAGCGCCCCTCAGGTACAGAACAATTGAACAATGCAACTGAACTAACAAGACCACTGTAGCTGATTCAATATTATTGATAGTATGTTACAAATGAATGAAATACATTATTTGTAAAGGCCATTAGGATTTGAAACTGTGTCTGGTATTAAGCGAATTTCCCTGATAAGGCATCAGTGAAAGATTTATAAGCTGGAGAAACTTATGTTGCCAGGCGCATCCTACCTTGTTGGTCGTGCAACATGACATTACACAACAGGCTCTCCCAATTGCCAAAATTACTCATAAATATACTCTATTGTATTTATTAATTAATTAATTTATTTATTTATTATAAATCGTATTTTACAGCTGTAGCGCTGCTGTGGCCAAGGAAAATAGCGCATTTATCTCGTCAGCCACCTCAACGCTGTCAGCATGACGTCACATTCCAATGTTCTGTACAAATAAACTTGCCTTGCCTTCCTAATGAGAAACTGTCAGTCTATTTTCAGTATTTAGTGAGTGAGGTTGTTGTCATTCAGATATACCTCTGCGATAAGTCATACTTATTCTTGTTTTTTGATTTAATCCAGCAGAAACATCATCCGTCCTTCAGCTAAACAAATTTGAATAGATGTGTCTTGCAGAAGCTCACTCACAACATGATTAATAATAAAGTTGGCTACATCTCAGCAGAGTGTAGAAAGATTAACACAATTGTAAAACATTGTTGGTATCATTATAACTTTGTATTGAAAATAATAAGGCACTGTTAAACATATTAAACAGCAACAGGGCTGACATCGGAGTTTAAGTGAATAGTCTCTGTGTTTAAAAGAAAAACCTTATTAATTTCATATTTTATGTTGAGTAGACCCTTTTTAGGGATGCTTTTGGGGATTACTTTCTTCACACTATTTCACCTGCTGTTGAGTGATTTATTTTTTATAACTTTTGTCCAGGTTTTTGGTTTTACAGCAGGTGTACAGCTTACTCAAAATAAACGCGGGATTGGTTATCTCTCCAAAGTATAGTGACTGACTGGAATCATGTTCCATTGCTCTACACTGATCCTGTCCAAAGTTCAGAGTGTAGAGATTCACTGCTTAAAGGCCAGTTGGACTCCATCTAACTCTTGTCAGTCTAAAAGTGTGCAAGCTTTTTTGTCCATTGCAACTTGTAGCTCTACAGGTGTGTGTGTGTGTGTGTGTGTGTGTGTGTGTGTGTGTGTGTGTGTGTGTGTGTGTGTGTGTGTGTGTGTATGTGCACGCACAGGAGAGACTGTCTTTGATGTTTACAGAGATACAATTCCCAAGAGTGGGTCCGTGCGGAGGAGAGACGGAGCAGTAGAGAAAGAGAGAAACCTAGAACAGTAGAGCAGCACAGCCCACAGTGAGAAAGAACTAATAAGTTCCACCTCTGCACGGTACCTGTCTGTATGTATTTCTCAGCTGAACTGCACTCCACTCAACCATGTCAACCAGAACATGGCTGAAATTTGTTTCCAGTCAAAACCTCTTTCTCCGTACAGATCTGCTTCCTCTAGACCGCAAATCAGCTTAAACTGTTTCAGACTGTGCTAAATGGCTAGCAGATGATATAATACCTTTTCATTGGTAATACTACACATCTATTCAAGCTTAGCAGTATGAATGTTGCATCCTGAATATATAGTAATAAGAAGCTCCATTAGTTTGTCAGCATTAGCGGCAATATGTAGCAGAGGAGTGAGAAGTATAAACTGGTGGTAATTGAATAGCAATATCCCAGCGGAAAGATCAAGTGTAGCCATGCAATTAGAATGAATTAGCCACCCTTTCCCATCGGAGCATATGTTAGGTACTATACAGCAACAGTGTGAGCTGAGAAAAATCTGTATGTGTCGTACACCATTCCAGAAACCAACCTTTCTGCACTTCAGTTCAATTGAACTCATTAAGGGGTGCACAGTGGCAGACCTTGCCTCACAGCAAGAAGGTCGTGAGTTCAAACCCCGGCTGACTCAAACATCCTCGGCTAACTCTGGCCTCTCTGTAAGGAGTCTGCATGACTCTCCTGGTACTCCCACCACATATATAATATACTGTATAGGTCAATTGACAACTCTAAAGTATCCTGAATGAATGTGAGAGTGAATGGTTGTCTGTAGGTGTCTGTCTCCAAGTGTCAGCCCTGCGATCAACTGCCGGGGGCCAAAAGTTGCTGGGATAGGCTCCAGTCACCTAATGGGAAGAAAAAAAAAGAATGAATAACACTCATTAAATACAGTACAATCATTAATGAAACCATTACATTTCCATTTAAAGCAGCAAGGTTGTTTGCTTTACACATTTGTGTGTGAAAATAAAGACAAAGATTTGAGATATTCTTCTGTCTTGGATCAGTGACAAGCTCTCTACAAAACTTCTCTGGCATAAACTCATCCTGTAACTATTCCCCCTGGTGTACCTAACATACTCTCTCCATTCCAAAAAAAGTCACTTTTTTTGAGTTATGGGCCCCATAACTCTGCTTTACTGGTTCCATAGTTGACTAGTTGTGGTCGTTTTATTCTCTTTATTTTCTTTTGTTCCCTTACACAGAGACACTGACACAGACATGGGCTGTGTTTGTTCATTTGTTCTTTATATATAGGGTTAAGGGTGGGGTAGGACACTATACAATATACTAACATGTATTTACAAAGTTTGTATGTTTGTTTCATTTTCAAGACTGATAAAAGTTTATTTTACAATGGGTAAAAAATAACATAATTTTCATAAAATATTTGAAATGAACCTAAAACAATGTTAAATACGTATGTGGGTCCATCTAATATAGAGTTGCCTCTGTCTGGAAAGGTTTCATACACGTGTCATTATCTACAGATCATTTGTGGTAAGATATTGTTAGGAAATGAACGGATAAAGGAAGCCTACTCAATAGAAAGTGGAACATAGCCCAAACTACTGATTTTTCCTTCCAAATGAGTCAGGTGATATTCTTTTATCAGCATCACTAAGTGCCAAAAAACTAATGGATAAGGCTTTTTCTGAGTGTGATGCACTGGCATGCTCTGAAGAAGCTTTGCTAAAATAGGTTGTCTTTTACTTGCAGCATTAAAAGCCTATAATTAGCTATGGCAGAAGGACATTACAAGCTGTTATGGCCGAGTTGAGATGGAAGGCTTACATTTCTGGATGTGTCGCATAATAGAGCATCTGATGGACATCAAGAATGAATGGAAAAATCAAGCTAAATTATTGTGGGCAAATTAATGCAAACAGTGTACCTTTGAATATGTGAAAGGTCATCCATTTGGGATGAAATCGCTTTGCAAAACTTGAATGTGTTTTCTTTTTAATGAAGTGATTAGTGATCTCTGTGTTATGGAGGCACTTTGATACATTTTATGCTTCTCTTTGAAAGAAACCATTCATTTCAAAGTTACCTTTGATCTCATTTCCCAGTTTGTCACAAAGCTTGCGATCAAGGAGGCAGTGCCACGAGATTGCTGTGAAAAAATGATTTTCTAAAATATGCACTAAATGCTTTAGCCACAAAAAGCCCAATAAGTGTTTACACTCTTCTACAGTATGTGACAGTGCAACATGTGTCAAACAAATAACAGATTTACTAAAAAGTAACAAGACACTTTTCATGGGAAGTTCAAAGATAAGTTAGTTGATGTGCCTTCTAAGGCTTTCATTAAACATAAATTGTCAGAAATATGACATACTGAGCATAGAACACATCAAAAATGAATCTATTGTTTGGAAGACATTGAGTCGCCTCCTGTCTATGCTTGAGCTAACGTTACCTCCTGTGCCTCAGTTTTCGACCAGTATTGGTTACTGTGTCTGCACTGTCACTGCTCCAGCTCATCACTTTCTGGCTGTGCTGCAGAAAATGATAGGGCCTCATGCACGGTGGCTCCAATGCTCCACTCTAGCTGTATGCTCCTATGGCTCCAGCATACCAACTCCCAATTCTGGCAGCAATCCACCACTTAAGTGCTGTTCAGGTAGAACATGAGCACAAAGTGAAAAGGGTTCAACCACAGCGCTTTGAAGAAATGTATTGCTTAACACAGCGTTGAACACAGCAAAATGTTTTACACACAGTCTTTTTGGAGTGTTATATGAAACAATCTTTTAATGGTTGAATTGCACAATACAATTGATTAAGTTTACTCAAAAGAAATAATTGATTGGTTTCAGAGTGGCTAAAATATGATAATGCATGATTCTCAGTATGTTCTCTTTTTAGTCCAGAGATGACTTTACCACAGTTTAGATTGAGAGTAAATGTGTGATATGTTGCTTAGTAACAAAACACAGTTGTGGACCTTGATTTAAAGTGTTAGCATTTTGAATAAAAAGTGACAAAGTAACAGAAGACTTTCAGAAAAATAACAAATAATGTTTTGTTTTTTCCATGATTATTTTTCTTTCATTTAACTGCTTCAAATTAAATATTTTGCGACTCTGTAAATCTATACAGTTCAATGACTATAGTGACTAGTTAATGACAAACATAAAAAATACCAAAATGTTGCAAATAGTATTGTCAATTTTAATTCCATTTTTTCAATAAAGGAAACCTTGCATTTTATTTTATTGATAGGAATCTTAGATCACCTCTTGCCTGACAATGTCACTGTGAATATAACCGCTCCATTTGTCTGGTTCCAGGTGCTGTAGCAATATTTTGGTCTTACACAGCCGGTAACTCAGTCTGGTTCGGCTCACATTGTTTCTAACCTGGAAGGAAACATTTAGTGCATGAACAATAACAAAAACATTTAGCCTCTAAAGTTGCTGATTATATTAGCTTGATAACTCTGTACATCAGGACATTTTTATGTATCTACAAAGGATATGAAAAAGGCTTAATTTTCTAAACCATTGTCTTCAGCAAACATGGGATGCTAAAGACAACTCTGCTTGATTAGAGGACAAGATGGCTCAAGGACCAGATGTTGGTTGCAATAAAAGCTTTTCCACAGTTTATACCTATGCCCATTGTGTTGCTAAAATACATTAGTACCCTTGTGAGAATCATACATATTTATTCTGCTGCAGTTACTACACCGCCAGCACATTGCTCACAGTTGAAAATGTATCATAAACCCATCCACAATTGGAACTGACATGCACCACTCTCTAATACAAATGGAAAAAAAGCCCAGGAAAGTGACAATGTGCTAAACGGCACTTGTGTTGATTAATGTGGTTTGTTTGGAGTATTGTTGTAACACATAATCTGATTTGCTGCCATCGTTTTTATGAAGTGCTGTTTATAAAACAAGTCACAAGAGACCAATTTTTATGTATATATTTCCATCGGAAGCTGGAAAGAGTTGGCTGATTATGCAGTAGCTTTCTCAAACAGGAACTGAAGCAGATGACACAGCTATAATTTGGTCTCTCAGATGCTCCATCGACAGTCATAGCACACACACTGCCTCTCTGTCACTGATGGAGAGTCACGACTCCTCAAGTTGAAGAAATATGCCATTATGTGCACATACACACACACGGTGAACTTTTTTCACGTCTATTTAAGCCTTCTGAATTAAAAAGCTTTTGCATGCACACGCAATACACTATCGCACACCCAAATTTAAAAAAAAGACTTGGATTCATGAAACCACATAATGAATACTAATCATAGGCATTTCCATAACGCAAAACACAATCCCTGATGAAAATTCAGACGGAGAAAGCACCAAAGCACCAAAACAAGTGCAATAAGGTAATGAATGATAATGTTAAAGTAAAATGATTGGGGGTAGGGCTCTTTGTGTAAATGCAAGTGCACACTTTGGAATTTGCATCTGCCGCACCCTATCCCACGTTACAACATTTATATGCCTTTATGTGTCATAAAAATTCAAGTGTAATTTTCCAACAGTATGACTTTAAATGTTCATCTGCAAAGTGTAGGTGTGTGTGCTCGTGTGTGTGCGCGTCTATGTAATCTTACGGTTTATGCAGTGAAGTTAGAGCTTATTAAAGGGAGTGTAAAGCAGAGAGAGTGTAATTACCAAACATAAATGAGAAGCTCTCACCCAATGCATTAAATTACCCTCAGAGAGGAATGCCAGCTGATAATTGGACTTTCTCATCTTAGCAGGCAAGTACGTGTCGGGACAGAATGTGTGCACTTTACTTTAAGAATGTACGTATGATGGAATGTTGAGGTAGATGTATAAAAAGAGTAAATATATCTGATGTCCTCCATTGTGGGAGGAGATAATGTTGCCATTGCACATTTCCACAGTGATAAATCCTTTGAGAGTCTTGTAGTGACAAACCATGGTTCATCTTAGACCTCACTGTGTGTGTTAAAAGAGAATCCATTCAGAAAGAAAGAAGTAAATGCGATCTCCTATAGAGATTTACAGAAATTCGTGCAAAACAAAAATGGGAAATATGTTTGTCATCAGAATATGAAAAACATTGACAATGATATTTTAAGCAGCCATCAGTAATGTTTAACCAGTAGCACTGCATAACTTTAGCTCAAAAATATATACTATCATAATCATTTAATGGTTCTTAGGCCAGAGGAGTCTACTGGCTAAAAGTTACGCAGGGTGGCTTGTATTTTTTTATTTTTATTTATTATTATTTTTTGCATTCATTGCTGAATAAACTGGCCCAGGTATTTTTATTTTATCACAGAGGACCCTATGAAATTAAGTGCACGTGTCTGACTCATTGCCTCTGGCGTCGAGCATTTGTAACTGCTGAGCTCTATATTTACTTCAGTTGATTCATTGACTGGGTAAATGGTTTAATGAAGCAGGTTGCCAATATGTTCAGTTTACCCTGGCTTTAACAGTGGAGTATGTTCATGTGGCACTAAAGGACCACAGGTCACATTGACAAGTTGGAGACACATGAGGATGAACACAAAAAATATATTAACTTTATCATAGAGTGAATTAATGGCACATATGCACAGATATGCCGCAGACAGAAATGTGGAGATGTACCTCGATAGAAAGTGAACCATCTTATTGAAAAAACCCAGGGATACCTTGCTAACCCTGTAGATCTGGAGTGCTGTGGTCATGTTAAGCCCCCGCAGTTAGAAATTAATATAAAGTGTGTGGTATTCCAACAAATGTCAAAATGCATTAAGTCATCCCATGCTCAGTCTGTGCATATGGTTCTTACAATATGTCCACCAAACTCATTGGATGTGGCCTTTACCCTAATGTTTCATGTATGGTGCTGTTTTGCTTGCATATGATTATTTGTTCTGGAGCTGCTTGTTTAGATTTAAATTATTTTTCTCAAAGCAACACTACGTAACTTTTCAGAATACATTACCACTAAAAGACTACAGGAGACAACCGTTTCTTCATAGTTTACCTTTAAAAGGAGGGGTTAAACCATCAAAATAAGGCTTTTCTATGATTATGATTTATTATCATTTATATATAGAGGCTGTATAGGCTTCATATATTTTAAGGTAAAAAGTTACATAGAGTTGCTTCAAAACTATATTATCATGCAGAACACTGTCTCATGGCCTTTTGCTACATAAATATTTCTTAAAACACCTACACACTGTAGCTACATTAAGTGCCCATCTGGAATGCAGCTATACCACCCATTTTCTCCTTTTTTTTCCTTAAAAAAAGTGGAATTCCACACTTTAGTGGTTTGTAGAAAGGTCAGATGTGGAAAGTAGATTGAAAAAGCTCCACTTGGAAAACATGCTCATTCTGTACATGGCCTGCATATAAAAAGTGTGCATTAAACTGCTTGCTCCTGCTCTGGGCATGAGAGATTAATTGTATATTGTGTTAGTGTGTCAGCGGAAATGAAAGCTTGTTTTTCCCGGGACTGTTTATGATAAAGACTGATTATCTATCAATATATGTGAGCCCCAGCATAAATTTAGCCTTGTGGGTGGTTATGTGACTATAGATATGTATATCCAGTGTATGCCTGCCTCTCCCTCTTCTTCTCTGTCCCTGAGTGTGTTTCCCTCCTCCTTTTGCACTCTCTCTTTCCTCTGCACTGTCCTTGCAGTGTCCTTCTCTGTGCCTCGTTCTATCCTCGCCGTAGCCATCTCCCTGGCCTTGCTCCCTTTCTCTCGCTCCGTGTCTTCTTTACCCCAACAGCCCTTTTTGCACCCCCCCCCCTCCTTACTTCTCTCTAACTTTTAGTGCCAGGGGAATAACATGCTTCAGAGCTTTTCAGATGGAGACAGCTGAGAGTGGAGCTCCAATCACAACTGCGCCAGACCTTTTGGAGTAAACACAGTGCCGGTGTTATCACACAAAGTCAAATACATGTATGCCTGCCACAGTATCACTGGAGTGAAGGGCAGGTGCCAGCTTAGATAGAAAAGCACAGGAGATTAGAAGAGAGGTGAAGTAAACAGAGCCAAGAATAAAAAGGTAAACAGTGTTAGGCAGTCTGACCAGCAGACATCAGAAACGAAGATTCTCAGAATAGAAGGACGGACAGTGGAGCTGACAGAACACAGAACGGAGTGACAAGAGTGACAGAAACACAGCAAAGGGTTAGTTTGATAAATGGGTCTTGCTTGATAATTGTGTTTTGTGACAGCTGACAGTAGCGGCACTTAATTAAAGGCAAGCAGGAAATGACTATTTATAGAAGCTCCATCCCATCAGTGCTAAATGACATGGTGTTTTATTCCCTCGCAACTGACTGGCTGCAAAGCGCTGACTTTATTTAATTTGATAAGTGTGTGTTCACTGTGGGGGAGGGGGATTGGGAGTTATGCACATGTGTGGATTATATGGTGTGTAATTGTTGAGAAGTTTGTGTAAAAAAAGGCACATCTAAATATGTAAAAAAAAATGTTTAAGTCTCCCCAGGCAACTAAAAGCAAAAACACTCAAATACACAAAACAGCATGAACACACATATATACAACTACACATGGGTCTTGTGCCACGACAATGCACAGTTTGACAGCATTCTCTCTGACAGTTTGAAATGTCAGCCCCGAGTGACTGCCCAAGTGCGCTCATAAATGTGTGTGAAGATATATGTGGAGTCGTACAGCCACCATTTCCAGCATGTCGGCTATAAAAACCCTTCACTAGAGGTAGCCCGCTGATGCCTCTTTAACTGCTTTGCACTCAACTGGTCTTGAACTGAGAGGTTGTTTGTGGCTAAAACACTACATTTTAGACAAGAGGATCTTTCTGTGCCCATAAAAAATGAGTTTTAAGGGAACTTTAATTCAAATGTATTGAGAGATAGATGGATATCTATCAATCTATATAGATCGATAGATTAATAGATATATAAAAAAAGTCTTTTGAGTTCAGCGCACAAAAAAATGTTGGCAAAAACAAAATAAATCACTTATTACTCACACTATTTCAGAATGTCCTCTGGTTTGGCTGGTTTAGACCCTTACAACAGGGATGGCATCCAGTGGGCACATGATCTGGTCAAGCAGATGGCTTGGCATTGTTGACCTCCAATGACCTCCAAAAGTGATGAAGATGGTTTTGTTTTTTATTTATTATTATCCACAGACCTGCACTGAAATCTGCATCTGGTGGTTCAATCAGTGTAGCTTATTATTATCCTCTAGCTTGAAATTTCTAAAGTTTATTCTTTCTACTTATGTTTTGCAGCACTCTCTTTTTACACCCAATTTATAACGGGACTGAATATACATTTCAAAGCTACCCATAGAGTGTGACTTTCAAAGCCGTCACGTCACAATACCTGTCCTGTGCATCTCACACCACTGTCTGTATGTTAATCTGCTTTCCCAATTTTTTGTGGTTTTCACATTACACAAATCATTGGAGGCGATGGGTTACACACAAGATATTAAATTCCTGACATCTCTGTCTGGTCTCGGAAAAAGCTCATGAGAATTGTCTGGCGCACAGAGGGGTTGTTGCTGCCTGCTTGTGGCTCAGTGAGATTTATTATGTGACCAGGTTAAGGAGCTTTCCCCTGTTGAGGATATTAAGAAACACATGACAAAATGTGAACATCATGCCCGCAGCCAAATGACACAGAACTCAGGTAGTCTATTTACATTCACTAAATTTACACAAAGGAGACAGATGATAACCATGAGAATTATTTGCCAGAACTTCATCTGCATTTGCGTGGGGACGATGGAGGGCCATGTAGATACAGTACATATATCAGAATGAATACATAGTATGTTAGGCAACACGGTTGTTGACAGTTATAAAAATGTAGTTCAACACAAGTCATAGAGAATGAAGAAAGCTGAGGATTTAAAACACGATTACGGAATAAAAAATGTCTACTTGGCTGCTCAGAATATGCTGTCCTACTTTTGCACAACTTTAAAAACTTTAGCCAGGTTGGCAAAGGTCTAGGTCTGACCTGAAGTCCTTTGTGCAAAGTGCAGTTATTGCAGACTATTTTACATTTTCAGATCTCTGGAACAACATCTGAGCTCTTGGTCCAGAAGAGCATTCCTAGGAATGCTTAGATAATGCACAAGACCCTCAAGCTCTTACATCTCTGGTAGAGGACCTGAGCTTGGAGGAAGATGGACGCCCAAAAAGACAAGAAAGAATTATGATTTTGTATTCTGTATACCTACTTAAAGATTATTGACTGTATGTAAAAAAAACTCTGCTAAAAAAATATTTTTGCTCATGGGCTAGAGTGTGTTCCTTTTTTTTCTTTTACTTGAGGAAAATTTTCTGAACCTGGCACTGTTGTCGGAGACAAGCAAAAATCAAAACATATTTTAATAAAAATGCAGAGACCTACCAGCTCATTTGGTTTTCCACGTGTAGCATGTGCCTCCGAGTCCTTGTGGGCCTCACAGAAGCCTGAGTCGCACATCACACATGTGAAGCCTCTGATCTGTGCTTATTAGCTGATGTGTTTAACTCCCATTTATATCAGCCCATTTATTTTTCCACACTTTATGGTTTTGACAGGCTCTTTAGCTCCACCATCGCAAGTTTTAAATTTAAGGGCAAGGTTGATGATTGCTTCTATTTGAACATTTTTAGAACTGCAATAGGTTGTTGTTGTTGTTGTTGTTGTTGTTGTTGTCGATTTTGGCTTGTACTTGCAGCTCAAACTATGTTTCCCAGAAAACTTTGATCAAGACATTTGCTTGTAGTTGACGTAGGCCATTTCTTCTTATTTAAATAGGTGTTAGGCCTTTTTGTTTTCTTTGGAAAAACAGTGAATATTATCAACATAAATCAGCTTTGAACTTTGATACTGTGTCAGAAGTGCATTGTTTCTTGTGTATCACTTGTTCCTGTCTGTTTTTTTCTGTCTGTCTGTCTTTGGAGCTGGGCGGAGTCTGGGTGTCTCTGGGCCATGCCTCACACCTGCAGCTTGTCTACAATCAACCAGCCTGGATAAAACGACAACAGCTCCTTGCCAGATTGTCACTGATCCCTCGTGGTGAACTTCTGCTCAGACTATTTCTTGTATACCTTGCTAAATATTCCTGCCAATTACTTACCCTCTTTATTTGCTCTTTGTGCCAGCCTATCTCTAGTCCTCCACCACCAGCTCCCACCCTCTGCTTCTATTTTTGAAATAAACCTGCATTTCTACCGGTTTTGTCTCTGTGTCAGCCTTAGGGGGTCATTGGCTCAGTCATTACAACGTTATGTTTCTATTACCAAACACTTTCTAAAAAAAAAAAAGTTATGCCTCCGTAATTCCTATTTTTAATTTTTTTATTCAAGCATTTATTTTTATGTAGCCCTTAAGTGCCTCTTCCTTTCAAGTGACCCATGCAAAATACATTATGTTCTTTTGCCCAAGTGTTCTGCTGAAAAGAGATGTATAGAACTCACAAGTATTATGTTTATCAAGAGTTTTATTCAGAAACATCAGCTTTGGCCAATCACATGCTAAGGGCATCTGCTGTCATTAGCTGGTTCGTCTACATGGCTTGCCAATGTTGAATTAATGATGGTGACGGGTTGAAAGCATGAGGGAAGGAGTTCTCGGCCACTGCAGCTGTGAGTCCAGTTTGTTTCTCTAAGTCATCTATTGCATTTTATGGATAAAGATAATAGAAGACAATAAAGACATACAGAGATAAATTCTGTGGTTTCCTTTAGTCTAACAAAAGGACTATGCATCAATATTTTCTCAGACAGGCGCAGCACAATTTCTTTTACTACTGCCAGCACTCTTGGCAGAAAAAGAACAAAACACAAAACCAGAACAAAACTCTTAAAGGCCTATGTTTTTTTTATCCACACTAAAAATGAAGGCTCTTGGGCTAAGCTTTTTCCCTCATTGCTGAACCAGTGTGTTTTTTGTGGATATTGCTCAATCCAATACTTTTGTTGTACTTTGACTTTATGTGCACTAACTTAAGACTTCGACTTTACCGACAAGATGTTTGGGAGCAAGAAGTCATATGTACACTGATGGATATTGAATTGAATATGAAACCACAGGAAGCACAGGGAAAACAAAAATCTGTAATTACCATCATGCTGCACTAAAAACATTAGATTAACTTTTGTTAATCGTGTTCCTGAGCCTAAATCCACACATAACCAAGCACTACACAGAGAATGTATGCACTTTCAAAATATAGAACAGTAATCTATTCTTCTAAACATAATTAAAAATGAAACATCCATGCATCAAACTGCTTGGTTCCAATTGATATGTATCTTGAACAGATTATTTATTAACTCCACTGTGAATTTAAAATCTGTAAAACTAATTATCATGAATCAAAGACATTTCATAGTTTAATGACAATTTTAAGTGTGTTTAGCTGTTGCTATGGTACCTTAGTTTGTCAACGACAGTGAAAAGATATTTTTACAGATACTTCAAAACACTGACATTTAGCTACTCATGAAGTCTAAATTGTATTAATACAAGCAATGTCATGTTCCCATTATGTTGCCTTGTATTTCATGACAGTATCATGCTTTTTCTGGTTTTGCATTTATATCTATTTTCTTTCTTTTTCAACAGTAGCCAATGCGAAAGAAATGGTAAATTTCGAGGGATATTTCCGTATTTTGTGAAGTAAATTATAATCACCCCAATCACAGTTTGGAGAACAAGACAGGAGCAACATGGCAGAGACTAAAAAAATGTCTATTTAAATGTATCTATGGAGGCTGGAGCTACTTTCATACACACATGAACATAATTAGTAGAAATAAAACAAGGAGATGCTTTTTGTACGTCTTCTCTGACTTTCTCCCTTTGACTTCAGTGTAGAATGCTCTGTTGTATCCTTGCTCATGTCTCCTCGCTAATGTCGAAGCTTTGGGACAGTGGGAAAGGTAGCTCACTTCCTGGTTTAGACAAGGTGCGAGGAATCAGGGAGACCTGTTTCATTACTTCTGTCTGCTTCTCCAAAATGTGTTGACAGTTACCTACTAGTTACCTACGTATCTCTAAGCAGCTCATAGATACTTGTTTTGTGTTTTTAAACAAAACACTGGACCCTTTAATATATCCATTTAATGCAATTATTGTCCATATACATGCAACACTAATAAATGTTAAAGTAAGTTTATGTCTAGCCTTGTCTCTTTTTGCCTTGATTCCATCCTGATTTTTTTGTTCCCTGTACCGTATCCTCTTATTTTCTGGTTCTTTTGTGTCCATGCTTTTACACCCCTTAGCCTTTTTCTCGTAAGCTTTTGTACAGGTTTTTTCTTTTCTCTGCACAGCACTTAAAATAGCGCTGATGATGACACCGCCTTGTCTGAACAGTTGAAGTGGCAGTGATTCACAGTCATCAACACCTGCTTACTACAGCAACGCCTCAAGTTCGGATCTTACTTTCCACATTTTACATCATTTTTTCTTTGTTTTTCTCCCTTTCACCAAAGAAAAAAAAAACTTCTGCTGTTTTTGCAGCCACCTCTTATTCACATGATTGCTTTGTTGTTGTCTCTTTTTGCTTTGCTGGTGCACAGTGGGCTCCATTTCACCCTTTTTTTCTTTCCTCCTCCCCCTGCACCTGGCTAAGTCCCATAGCAAAGCTGGCAGAGTGTAGAGCAGATGAGACAGTGTTAAACAGTGTCATGTGCCAACACATCCAGCCCAGAAAGTGGCCATGTACCATCACTACTATGTCTACGTAGATACATGTACAGCACTATGTCTTCTTCCTGCGTATGGTCATATTTGTGTGCACAATCCAACAGCAGCACGTCCTTGATGTGGCTTCACTTGAAATGTGGGAGTAGCGACACACTGAGACTGTTAAACTGAGAGGGCCATCGGCTTTGAACACTGACAACCCTTTGGCTGCCTGTCTCCTCTGTACAGTGGCTTCCGTTCAAAAGTCACCATCTTGATTGGCAATTCAAAGACACGTACCGCCAAGTGGACTTGCGCAGATACATTTTATATGGAAGATCTCCTCTCTATTAAAAGTGGGTGTGCCAAACCGTTTCTGAAGACACTGGCTGAGAGAATGGACTTATTTACTCACTTGCTGAACATGAAGTTTGACATCTTGGCAGCCCCTATTTTTCCAAAACATTTCAAACATCCGGCATATGCATGTCCTTTGACAGCATGATGGGAATGTTTTGAGTGTTAAGAAAGTATTAGTTTCGCAGGGCCTTGTGTTGTGTTACAGAGATATTTGTCATATCATTTGAGCTGTGATCGTCACTGAGATCTGTTTAGAAAGATACTATAGAAATCTTTATTCTAAAGCAAAAAATATTACTTAGCCTGCAGTCAAAAGTGCCATCAAGAAATGTTCTGTAGAGGGTGATGTCCGGCTGAAGCCCCACGCATTAGAAAACTTGAAATGCCATTTCAAAATCACAGGCATCTACATAAAGCTATAGTATTTGTGTGTGAGAGTGTGTGTTTGCCTTTTGGCTCTGCATCCTTTCAGACTGCCACAGCTTTCATTTGATATTCAGTACAATTCATATCTTGCTTCTATTAAAATCTATTCACTCCCCATTCTGCAAATTATCTATTTACTTCAGGCGGCTGGTGGGGGTCTGAGAGTGTGATTGTGATCTAAGTGAAGCTTTTTCAGAATAAAGCAAAGTCAGGGAAGCTTAGACAGAAGAGCACAGAGGTATAATACAGGCAGGGGAAGATGAAGAATCGAAGGCACAGGATGAGCAGATGAAGGAGGAAGGGAGGGGGGAGAGACAAGGGAAATCGAGGGGGATTGAAATCCTCCTGGGACACAGAAAGAGAGGAAACACTTAAGATGACTCAATTCATCACAATCACAGCTACAAAAGGGAGAAAGGGATGCAAAAACGAGCTAGAGGATGTACTGCAATGAATTAGCATGACTTGAATAAGTGTATGATGAAGCAGTACAAATATTATCAGTGGGCAGGGTCACAGATGCTACACTTTATTTTATTTTTTTTACTTGAGGGATATAAGCATAGATGGTATAAATATGGATGATATCTGCCCATGGGTCCCCTATTCACCAATATTGTCATTACGAATGGGCAATAAAATGGCTGTTACATCCGGGCTTTTTCCATAATAAAACAATAGTTTTTATATAACATATCAAAAATTCCCCCCCCCCCAGAGTTGTCATGTAGTAAAAACTTAGCTCTAGAGACCGGAACCATCTTTTGTACCAGGCTGTAAACATGAGTTTTACTCTTGTAAAGTCGCCATTGGGTTTCTCCTTATATTTCCGCTTTTGGAGCCTGCCCTCTGGTGGACGGAGGTATATCGCTGTATTTCGCTGTAAAATCACCGTATGGCGGCGCCCTTACACAAGGACCATTTTAGAAGTTCCATGGGAGAGGCTTGGATATAAGTAGTTAAAGGAAAACAGGGAGGTCAAAGTGACTTTTTATAATCCATGTTCAGAGAGTCCAAAAGAGTTCACCAACAAAAGTTCAGGACATAGGTTCACTGTAATAAACAAATGAATTGGATGAGAACATTACAAAACATTACACAGGCATGCTAAAGGTTCTAGGATGGATGCCAAACTGCCAAATATTGTGCAGTTATATAAATACTGGAAGGGTCCAGATGCTTATTGAAACAATATTTTGGCTCAGTACAATATCCTGCAGCACTGTGTGTGACTAGAATATCATATACAGTCAATCAATCTGACAAGTATTATTTATTTTCCCTCACTAAAAAGCTGCGTCACAAGTTTAATTGTCTGTAAGTAAAACACCTGCAGTGGTCATAGAAAACACAGTGGTTCCAGAAAACACAGTTAGCCTCAGCATTTCTCTGTGATGCAATAACAGCTTTTATAAAGTATTCCCAGTGAGCATTGAGCGTTTTAAGGTATACGTGAAGTATGGATGTAATGTGAAATGTGCAATTTACACTTTTTACTACTATATATATATATATATATATATATATATATATATATATATATATATATATATATACTGTACATACACACGTGGACAAAAATGTTGGAACCCTTCGGTCAATGAAAGAAAAACTCACAATGGTCACAGAAAAAACTTTATTCTGACAAAAGTAATAATTAATAAAAATTCTATGAATGTTAACCAATGAAAGTCAGACATTGCTTTTCAACCACGGAATTATTTAAAAAAATAAACTCATGGAACAGGCCTGGACAAAATTGATGGTACCCCTAACTTAATATTTTGTTGCACAACCTTTTGAGGCTATCACTGCAATCAGACGATTCCTGTAACTGTCAATGAGACTTCTGCACCTTCTGACGGCATGTTTCAGCTCCTTCCAAAGATGCTCAATAGGATTGAGGTTAGGGCTCATAGAAGGCCACTTTAGAATAGTCCAATGTTTTCCTCTTAACCATTCTTGGGTGTTTTTTGCTGTGTTTTGGGTCATTGTCCTGTTGCAAGACCCATGACCTGCGACTGAGACCAAGCTGTCTGACACTGGCCAGCACATTTCTCTCTAGAATCCCTTGATAGTCTTCAGATTTCATTGTATCCTGCACAGATTCAAGACACCCTGTGCCAGATGCAGCAAAGCAGCCCCAGAACATAACAGAGCCTCCTCCATGTTTGACAGTAGGGACAGTGTTCTTTTCTTGATATGCTTCATTTTTCCGTCTGTGAACATAGAGCTGATGTGCCTTGGCAAAAGTTCCATTTTGTGTCATCTGTCCATAGGACATTCTCCCAGAAGCTTTGTGGCTTGTCAACATGTAGTTTGGCATATTCCAGTCTAGCTTTTTATGATTTGTTTTCAACAATGGTGTCCTCCTTGGTCATCTCCCATGTAGTCCACTTTGGCTCAAACAACGACGGATGGTGCGATCTGACACTGATGTTCCTTGAGCATGGAGTTCACCTTGGATCTCTTTAGAAGTCTTTCTGGGCTCTCTTGTTACCATTCGGATTATCCGTCTCTTTGATTTGTCATCAATTTTCCTCCTGCGGCCACGTCCAGGGAGGTTGGCTACAGTCCCATGGATCTTAAATTTCTGAATAATATGTGGAACTGTAGTCACAGGAACATCTAGCTGCTTGGAGATTATCATGCTTGTCTATAATTTTCTTTCTATTCTCCTGCGACAACTCTTTCCTTCGCTTCCTCTGGTCCATGTTGAGTGTGGTACACACCATGTCACCAGACAACACAGTGACTCCCTGAAGCCCTCTAAATAGGCCCACTGACTGATAACAAGATTGTACACACATGTGATGCTAATTAGTGCACACACCTTGAATTAACATGTCCATTTGGTCACATTATTTACAGTCTTTTCTAGGGGTACCATCAATTTTGTCTAGGCTGTTCCATGATTTTATTTTTTAAAATAATTCCGTTGAAGCATGGTTGAAAAGCATGTCTGACTTTCATTGGTTAACATTCATAGAATTTTTATTTATTATTACTTTTGTCAGAATAAAGTTTTTTCTGTGACCATTGTGAGTTTTTCTTTCATTGAACGAAGGGTACCAACAATTTTGTCCACGTGTGTATGTGTTATAATAATTTTTATTATTATAATTGTTTATATTGTTTATAGTTACTGGGTGCTCATAGTTCTTTACAGGTCATGTCAAATCATGTCATGTCCTCCATGCTAGTCCAAGCATGGAGTAGACATAACTAGAGACATGGCTTGCCGGGGTACTTTGCACCTGGAGCTGGGGCCTTGGGGAGGGTGTATGCAAGATACACCTCCCACTGACAGCCCCCACTGCAGTGATTTAAAATCTCATGTTTTGTTTACTTCTTTAAGCAAAACGCACTCTGTACCTTTGATTATACGCGTGTCTTTGCTTCATTCTTGCAAGAATAAAACCTGGCCTTTCGCTTTTTATAATATAATCTGTCTCCGTGTCCCTCTGGATAATATAAGGATATAGAATTCTTATAACAGTATGCTGTACTATTTTAGTTTATTTGGTTTAGCATAAAGTTACATATGTATAGTCTAATTTACTTTATCTTGTCCTAGAATAGTTTTAATTACATTTTGTCCTGGCCAGGCTGGCTTGACACTGCTTGATACTTTGCTGCTCTTACTGTACCTCTGCTGTGCTTTACTGTTTTTTTTTTACCTGCCTGGTTTAACATTTGACCATTGTAATCTCAATAATAACAGAGTTAGATAATTTGTTTTAGGCTCTAAAATGATTGAGTGTTCCTCATCAGATACCAGAGAAAATAACATTCAGGTTGTGTGTCTGTTGTTCACCTGCCCTCTGCCAGCATTTCCTTCTGTTCCTCTTGTTTTTGTGCACAGGATTTGTTCAAGCGCCAACCTCTGGCCACTGTTTATAGCCTCCAGCCAATAACAGTGCAAAATGAAGTGACTCTGCCATGCTTTGTCTGTATTTGCCCCTCTGATATGCTGATACAATGGCATGGAGGCCACCATGGCTGCATAGGACAAGCAGCGCAATACAATGCCCTCTGAAAGAGTCCTGCTACATTGTATTTCCTCTGCTTTAATCTCAACAATAAAGTTTTTTTCATTATTTGATTTAGACCCAGTATAAGTAGTTATAGTTTAAAATCCCCAGATAGGCTAATAGAATAAATAAGAAATTGATAAAAACAAAAGACAAAACAGAATTGGTCACACAGCAAGAATTTATTTGTTTTCAACCGGATGGCGAAGGCATTTCTGTGTTCCCATGGTCTCTCTCTGGGTACTCCAGCATTGTTCCTTTTGTCCAAAAAACATGGATGTATAAGTGATTTGGTGAATCTAAATTGCCCATAGTGAATGAATTGTCTCTGTTTGTGTCTCTAAGCCCTGTGCTTGACAGGCCATTGTCCAGTGTTTACCCTGCCCCACACCCAAAGCTTGATAGGCTCCTGACCTGGAACAGGAGAAGTATTGACAATGAATTGATAAACTAATTAATGCATGTGCCCTCATAAACATTGTTCAATCCATATGTTTGTGAGTGCCACTAGAAGTGTGCTTGGGTAAATGCCTTTATAATAGCGCCTGTTTTGTATGAACATATTTCAGTGTATTCTTGTTGACAGTCAAAATTAGTGAAACAAAAAAGACCTGCTGAGTTGAATGTTGATTCTGAGTTCAAACAGTAGCTCCAACAATAAGGTAACCTTACACAAGGAAGACTGCTAGTAAAAAAAATCTGAATTGGTATGTCAATGGTGGTCACAGGAATGTTAAAAAAACACTTTCTTATACTTTTGGATAAACAAATATGACTTTTTTCTTCTATTTAATACACCTAAAATGTTTTATAAACAATTAATAGAACAATTTTATTCAGTATAAAACTGTCATGGACCTAAATAAAAAATATAGTTATAATATATATTACATTCTTTCTGACTGTCATTAGTTGCACTACTGTTCTTGCTCCATTCCTCTTTACGTTATACACTACAGATTTTATTATAACTCTGAGTCCTGCCACATTCAAAAATATTCTGATGACACAGCAATAGTGGCTTGTAACAAAGATGGTCAGGAAGAGAAATACAGGAGCCTCATAGAGAGCTTTTATAGATGGAGCCAAGAAAACGGTCTCATTTGTTCCCCTCCAAAACTAACAAGGTGTTCATTGACCTTAGGAGCAATACGCCCCCATCTCAAACTGTGACCATCAGTGGAGAAGATACTGAGTTTCCACCTTTAAATACCTGGGAAATACAGATGTACTTTATAGGAAAGGCCAAAGTACTAACTCTGTTTATTATGCTGTAGTCTGTTGGGGGGCAGTCTCAGAAAAAGAGATCGTAGGTGACTTAAAAAAACTAATAGAGGGCCGGTTCAACTATATGTGTTAGTTGAAATTTTGGTTGAGGTAGTGGAGCAACAAAACCACAACAGGATGGATGCTATAATAAACAACATGGACCATCCCCTGCATTCAGCTTTTGAACAACAGAGAGCAGCCAGTGTGAGATCTGAGATCAGAGAGCTGCAGGACAGAACAACACAAAAACTCCTTCTTCCTGACTGCCATAAGACTCTACAATCAGTCAGTCTAAGATGAAATCTGAATCAGCTTATCTCAAGAGACCTAACAACTAAATTTCCCCTTTAGGGATTAATATATAAAGTTATTTTGAATTAAATCTGAATATATTTATTTAACCAAGAAAGTCTTTTGGAGGTTGGTAATTTCTTTTTCCAGACCTGGTCCATGAGGGATCAATTGTAGTTATCCAGTGAATAATGTGTAGAAAAGTGTAGACTGTGGTGGTATGATGAATAATGGTTATCAAAGAGACTAAATGGTGGTAGCTTGTCATGGCCAGTGTGTTATAGTGGCTGTACTTTGTTTAAACACACAAATCTTATTGTTATTTAGTAAAAATAACACTGGCCATGTAATTTTGATACATTTACATACAGAGTTAAATCAACAGTAGAAAGTAAAAAGCCTAAGCAGGACTTGCCCTGGAATAAGTGACAGTTCAGACCAGAAGTCAACACATATTCAGCCCATTTATTAACAATGTTAGAACACAACACCAGGATGAGTCACTAAATGGTATAGTCTGGATGCCTGCGAAGTCTGACTCATTTATTGTGAGAATTCATAAGCAGCCAGCCTGTGTGCCTTTTCCTTCAACGGCTGTACGCAACTTTATGAGGACAGCATTGTGAAGGAAGTTCATAACTTCACAAGATAAAAAAGCCCATCTATATTAAACCACATCTACTCCTGTGAGAGCCTTCTGTCTCTCCCTCTCTGCTTTTCACAAAGAGAGTTTATTGTAGAGAGAATGAAAAGTGAAAGAGTGACAGGCAGGTGACGAGGTTCATCCACCAATCTACGATTAGCTTTATTAAAAATGTACCAAGGACAAGTAGAGGACAGGGCCTTGGATCTCTCAGAGACCATGTGAACTCTGAAAGGAAGGAACTGTCTTTCAGGTTTAGACACACACACACACACACACACACACACACACACACACACACACACACACACACACAGACACACAGACACACAGACACACAGCACACACACACACACACACACACACACACACACACACACACACACACACACACACACACACAGGATACAAACACACAAGAGAGGGAAAACTGTCTCAACATACAATCTTTGAGAAGCAAAATGTGCCAGAGAGAGTTAGAGATGAAAAAGAGGTTATGGAGGCAAAGGCTGTGGGTCCCAGAGAGAGGCTGCAAATGAGGAGGAGCTGTTAGAAGGAAGGAAAAATGGAGAAATCAGTACGAAAGAGTGAACAAGAGAAAAGGAAAAAACAGAGGGAGAGGAGGCAGTAGAAAGGTTAATTGAAGGTTGCTGTGTGATGATATGATTCACAGAAGATCATTAGCATTCCAGAGCTAAATATTAATGACGCCAGCGTTGGACTAGCAGCTGCAGGAACACAGCTCTATACTGCAGGTAAAGCCCCGAAGACACAGGCAGAAGAATAGAAATGCACAGTTTGCAGCACGAAGAACTAGGGGGACATAAATGTTTTACAAAGTCATTACCATAATTTGATGGAGGCTTTTGTCTCTGTGTCTGCAGCACTGAGTCCACCGAGTGTAAATGAGGGTTGGGGGAAGTTTGTTTAATTACTGCAGTTTTTGTAGTTCACCCCAGTTTTTAGCAAATATATGGAACAACAACTTTTACAGCAAAAACAAGTTAGTTCTGTGCCTTATTTGTAAGATTTGCAAGTTTTATCAATAACAAGCATGGTTCGGGCAGTGGATGGGACACTGCCTTCAGAATTCTGCTGCTTCATAAATTGGCAAGTTGTTCATTGAACAATATGCTATTTAATTAAATAATGTGATTTAATTGAGTCTTCTCTTACATTCTATTTGCCTTCTAAGGTTTTCTGAGGGACATAAAACACCATTACTTCAGTCTTTATGCTATTCTTAAAGTTTTTTTGGCCATTCAGTAAATTTATACAAAGGGCCCATTATGAAAACTGACAATAATGAACCATTTGGAAGTTTTAAGCGTCCTGTCAGCAGTTTTCAATGTTTCTGTATGTTCAATGGGAATTTTTTTTTTCTTTAGAATTGGTGACTTGGCAAAGGGTACAATACAATATTTCGTACTCATAGGTCAATAAGACTTGTCAAAGCCCAAAGACCATAGTTTTGTCCAATTTATATTCAACTAGTGGATGAGTTTTACCATTAAGAATGTTTTGGCTTTCCTTTCTCATTGTTATTTAAATGAAAAAATCTTCTCATCATTGAAATTTCAGAAATTGGGAGGTGCCCCTGGCTCAGTAGTAGAGCACACGCAATGCATTCATGCAATAGCACGCAGTGGCTCAGTGGTAGAGCAGTTGTCCCTCAACTGGAAGGTAAGTGGTTCGATTCCCGCTCTCCCCACAGTTCATACTGTCGTTGTGTCCTTGGACAAGACACTTAACCCTCCTTGCCTCCAGTGGTGTTCCAGCTGTAACACTGGTGAATGGAAGCTTAATGTAAGTCGCGTTGGATAAAAGTGTCTGCTAAATGAATAAATGTAAATGTAAACACATGAGACCTGGCCAATTTGCCCAATGTTGTCCCTGTCTCTCTCACCCTGATTCCTGTCAACTTACTCTCAAAAAATCTATCAATAAAAATCTATCAATAAAAAAATCTGTATAATTCTTACAAATTACATTTGCATGCTTCTGAAATGTGCTGTGTATTTCTTGAATCTTTTCATGTGAGAAGGTCTGACAATAGGTTGTGGTGTGAGCTTGGATGTAGTACACACTGAATATTGAGCTGAATGGCCTGGGAGCCTCGGTGGCACTGACAGATACAGCACTAAAGTAATTAATCATAAGCACCAAGATCAAAGTTCCTCTCGAGAAACTCCTGCAGATGGGACTGTTTAGTATTTCACTTGCATGATCATGCGGTTTCAGGCATGCATCTCTATCTCACTCACACACATGCATTTACCTGCACACATCCACTTGTACAAATATTCCCTCTGGGTGTTTTGTGGGTTATTTACAGCAGTAGATTGAGGGCCCGGGCCTTTAAATGTGTTCGGAGACATGCGAACTACAGTAAGTGGCTTTGAAATCCACAGTGGCGCAGTATTAAAGAATTTCCCCTATTAGTGAGCTGGCAAATGCTCACTGGAATGGAGACAGCTTACATGAATCACAGCAGATATTCATTGTGTACATGTACATGTGGATGTTTGTGTGTGTGTGTAAGTGTGTCTATTTCAAAAAGCCTGTTTAAAAGGGAATCTAGGAGGACGGAAGAAAGGATTGGATGAAAAAAAGGCATTACTCTTGAGGTAGCAACACAGGAGCACATCTACAAAACTATTAATCTCCTCCTCAGACCCCCACCCCCTTTCCTTCTAGCTTTCCACTCTCTTTCCCTCCTTCTCCTATCTCCCTTTTTTTCTCTGGAGCCCTCCTCTGCATTTATTTCCTTAATCCAACTCTCCCTTTCGGTTGCTCTCAGATACTCCATCCATTTCTTTTTACTTTACATCTCCAATAAGTCTCCGCTCTGTCTCCTCTTCGACTCTATCATGACTTCACTCACTCATTGACCCGTCTCGGTTTGTGTGTGTGTCTGTTTGTGTCTTGTTCAAACACTTCACTGCAGTCTGATGCAGTCAACTCAAAACCACACATTTTAGATGTGGTTTTACAAAGCAGTGTTAAATAATAACACAACGGTAAACCAACAAACACACTGATGGCTTAACTTAGCTCTTAAACTTGTGCACATACTCATACACAAACCCTACACACAGCTGCAGTGGTTCTGGCTTGGCTGAGGCTTTGTGGGTAAGAGGAGCTCTTTACTGCAGAGGTGGCTTTCTACCCTCCCACCATCGTCCACCCTCTTCGTCTGTCTCACACTTTCTTTCATCTTCCTCCCTTACTTTCCGTGCTTTATATTGTTGTGCATGCCCTTGCATCTGAATAACAATCATTCCATTACACCCCATTGCACACACCCAACTTTAGTGCCACTGTCCAACCTGTTTTTTCTTTTCAAACTACCTAAACCTCTATCTAGAAGCATGAAGAGTGAAAGTCATACATTTAGTCTTTACCGACGCTGCCATGGAAAAGTGTACCTTCAGATTTGGTCAAAAGTTTTAAAAGCTTGATGTCTGTTTGATTTGTTGACATAGTTTCACTTTCTTGGTGACTACAAATCTGATGCTAATACTATAGCAGAGCTGTAACCACAGTGTCCCAACTGACAACATATAACAATTTACAACATAGATAATTTACTTTGTGTTTGTATTAGCCTCTGATTTCTCTGAACTGCCACATACCTAAACCACTCTTTTGATCATTCTGACTGGGATATTTCTCAATGTTTTGCTGCAGTTTTTTCAGGACAGCCAAAAGTAAAATTATGTCAGCGCTGGTGACCACTAATTTGGTTATTTATCTCAGTTTAACTGTTAACACAGATACTAAAATACTGCTGATCTTTGTAATGCATGAGTAGAACACACTAGACTTCACACAGTGCATGACCTGCATCAAATTAATCACTACTTCATGCTTAAACAAACAAGTGTTGGAAGAGTAAGCTATCACTCACACTGGCAACTTTTAATAAAACAATATTTTTGGCCTTTTATCTTGTCTCGAAATCTAGGGTTTCATGTTTTCAACTGTCAGCAATACTAGAATTAGAACCACAAAGCTCCAGGATATTCCAACCACTGTCACTGTATAATCTGGAGCTGAACCTTTTTATAGGTTTGTCTATTGTCCAAACAAGAGTCTGTACCAAAAGCCGAGATATAGTAAGGTACGGTATGTTTTTTTGGGCTGCTTTGTACACCTTTTGACAATAGAAACTTGCTTATATACGCAATACTGCTATACTTACCACAGACTTGCCAGGGCCCAGGACAAAAGGTAACAGTGGGCCCCCTAGTAAATATTTATGGAGAAATAATCAACAATGATCTTGCGATTCCTTAGTGATCACAACATAAGATTTCTTTAAATGAACAGGTAAGGATTACACTCAGACTCAGAGCACTTTTGTTAACTGTCTCTGTGTTTGTTTTTTTCCAAGAAATGTCATCTCTGTTGTTACTCTTTTTTGTTTTAGCTCTTAAATTGTGATAACATTCATTCTGATGAGTTTAGAGCTGGTAAATTAGCTTTGGTCTCTGCGCTGTAACGGTTGCACTGTAAAATTACATTAATACATTTACACTGTGGAAATAAGGAGGACACAAAATCTGCTTAGTATGTGTTTGCAAGTACCAGTTCTGGGCCCCCCCAGCCCTGAGGCCCAGGACCACAGGACCGGTTTCCCAAACTGTCGGCAGGCCAGCTTACCATAACTGTACAAGGACAGTATGAGCTTTGTGGTTGGGATATTTGGGATAAGCCTCTGCAGAGAGGCGCACAGACAGAAAAATCAATAACTTTACCCTTTAATGTTTTTCTCAGTTTTGCTAGACCTATGTATTATTTAACTTTGTAGATCAAATAATGAGATAGTTGTAGAAGAAACTAACCAGTGTTGGTACA
Source organism: Perccottus glenii (assembly GCA_024416835.2). NCBI lineage: Eukaryota > Metazoa > Chordata > Actinopteri > Gobiiformes > Odontobutidae > Perccottus > Perccottus glenii. The sequence goes on from CM044549.2 coordinate 17,531,940, forward strand.
TCTGGGCTTCAGAAGGGCTTGTCCATTACCCCCCATTTATTACCCTCCAACACTGTTTGTGTTTTTTTTTACCGTACATGCAGCTGTCCATTTCCCAACACACACCCACATGCCCCAATAGCCCCAATTCCTCCCCCTTCTCTGTTTTTCTTTGGCTTTAACCCCCCCAAGACCCACTCAACCGTGGTGCTATTGTCTGCACAACACTCCTTATTATTCTCCCTCTACAGTGTGCACCACCTCCCGTTGTCATGCACTGCTTGCATTTATCCTCATCACTTCCCTGCTGCACCTCGACACACACACACTGTCCACACACACAAAACCTGCACACAGACACACTGAGCGTCCTGTTCCGCTACACGCCTCTTCTCGGCCCACTAGTTACACTGTTCATGCACTCAGGTGGCCATGTATCCCTCCGCTGTTCCATTCTTATCTCCCAAAAGACTTTTTCTACCTTTATGCATCTGTCTTCTCCTTTACCCCTGACCACCTCTTTCCCCTCTTCTACTGTCCATCCCCCAGTCTTTACCTTGCATCCCAACAAAATGTACAATAATATCTTAATCTCTAGTCTTCCCTTCTACTTTATTGTGACAGTACACAAAGGAACAGCCTTATTGAAATTGTATTCATTTATAAATAATTTATCTTACACACACACAAACTCACATGTGCACGCACACATATTTTTAATCTCCAGGGGGCAACATTTTCTGTTTAATTTTTACTTTCACTTCACATGAGAGCCTCAATAATAAGCTGATGTTGAGCTTGCCTTAGGTAATTAGCCACCTTTATTGAATTCTAGAGTAGACAAATCATTTCCTGTAATTAATAATGTCATGCATAAACCACATTACATTTAAGTCACTCATAATCATAGGTAAAGTCTGGTGTATATATGTTTGAATAGGCATGCATTTAAAAACGTGAAACGTAGCAAGTCAAATATGTCACTCAAATGCATTTTTTTTTTCTTGTATTTAAGAAACCATCTGTGACGACGCAAGACCTTAAGACATCATCAAGGTTTGATTATCAAGGATTCTAATAAATGAGAAAGTTCAGCGTATACCAGATGTTTTGGCCAATCACACGCTCACAGAACCCGTGAGCTGGTTGGTCTATACCCATTGGCTGGCTGGTCTGTACCGCTTTTCAACATTCAATCAATGGCTTCCATAAATGGAGAAAATGGCTATTCCAGCGCTAGAAAACTCCAAAAGAGTGCAAAAAAAGAAAAACACACAGAGAAAATGGAAGCAAAGTGAAACGTAGATAAGTATTGGCATTCCATTTATGCAGTATTGGATGAGGAAATTATAGCTGGATGGCATCCATCTGAGTTTAAATTAAGCCCTAAACTTTGGTTTGATGTCACGTCTTACTTAGTATTTTGCGGTGGCAATTGATTAGTCCAGCTTTAACACAGTGGGTTTACCTTGTTTCACCAGTTACTATGAGACTGAATTTTACAAACTTTGAAACTGCAAATTGACTTCCTTTACTTTTAATTGGAAAACATGCTCCCTATATATCAGCACTGTCTATTTCATTTGTTCTATCTCAAGACTCCTACCTTAATAATGCTCTCTTTATTCTGTGGCATCTAGTTTCCCCTATTGCCCCTCTTTGTATTCCCTTTGTCTCCTCCCTGCCTCCTTCTCCACCACCCACCACCCCTTTACGGCTCTTCCACCAGACACCAGCCTCCTTTACCTCTGCAAATGCTGCATTATTAATTGAGCTGCATTGACCATACAAAGAAAACACTCTCCCTCTCAGGAACACAGCCAGTCACATCTCAGCCCAGAGCACACACCAGTATTCATACACACACACTGTACGCCTGTGGACTTTCACAGAAGGTGTCATTATTGTTGTTGTTTTGTATCTAACATGCATATATTCTATTTGATACGGGCATACATGTAAAGTAAAGCCTGAGGCACCTCTATGATTCGGCGCTATTACCCTAGTGAGGATCACAGCTGGGTTCCCTTGTGCGCGTCACAATGTGGGACTCAGTCTGCATCCATTGTTTGAAGTCTTTCCTTGAAATGTGTGCAAGTGTGTGCGTGCTGTTTGTCTTTGTCCCGATCTTTGTTTATCTTTATGGCAGGGTGTTAGTTATACTCCTAATAAAAATGACCAGGAGCAATTCTTTGCCATCAATGATTATTGTTACAGATTAGTCTATAAATGCATGAATAATGCTGCTGACACGTACCAAGCAAACAATGAAAACAAACTACTTCTATTGATTTGCTTGGATTTGAATATGTAACAGGTTTAAATGGGGAGACACAGTTGCATATTTTATCGAGTAGAAAGTGCAATTTACCATTCTTGAATTTCAAACATTATACTTTATTTACCTGGGTGCTTTGTGATATGGAGATAGTCGATTTTCATGGTTTGTTAGCCAAACACACAATGGAATATGCAACAGAAACAAGGCGTTAAAGCGTTTTATCCTCATTGGTCATGGCTGTATTCTTTAGTCTCTGATTTGATACGGAGATATTGCTCAAGTGCTTTAATTGCTTGAAGGGCTTAATGTAAGTGTATTTTCACCACAGGGGTTTGTGTGTGTGTGTGTTTTTACAGTGTATTCCCAAAGTTCAGCCCCAGACTTTTTTTTCTTTGATCAAGTAGTAAAGAAACAACACACCCCAAAAACACAAAGAGTGATTATTTACAGCAATTGTTTTCCTGTCATGCAGATACTGAAACACATTGCACACTTTTACATTTATGCAAAACCACAACCAGCAACAATGAGGCTGATACAAAGCACACCGAGCCAATGTAAATTAGAACCACGCATTGTGCACTACGTGACTGCCAGATGAGTTTGACAGGGCCATCTAATGTCCTCACTCTCACCCCACTCCTCCCTTGCCGCTTGCCTTCACCCCTTAGAGTGATAGAGCACTCCCTTTAATATAAATCAGTGGAATCACACCACGTCAGGAGTCTAAGTCTCCCTGTAGTCTCATCAATCTCCAGCACAGTCGGCCCACCGCTCTGTCTGTTTTGCGTTGTCTTCACACACTGCCTTCTTGTTTTCTGTCTCAGCCTTCTCTGGCCACCAACAGAACAGCTGTTAGGAGACTCAAAGTCAACCAAATCCACACTTTTCTATCCATCCATCCATCCATCCATCTTCTACCGCTTATCCGGGGCCGGGTCGCGGGGGCAGCAGTCTAAGCAGAGACGCCCAGACTTCCCTCTCCCCAGACACTTCCTCCAGCTCTTCCGGGGGGATACCGAGGCGTTCCCAGGCCAGCCGAGAGACATAGTCCCTCCAGCGTGTCCTAGGTCTTCCCCGGGGTCTCCTGCCGGTGGGACATGCCCGAAACACCTCCCTAGGGAGGCGTCCAGGAGGCATCCGAAACAGATGCCCGAGCCACCTCAGCTGGCTCCTCTTGATGTGGAGGAGCAGCGGCTCTACTTTGAGCTCCTCCCGAGTGACCGAGCTCCTCACCTTATCTCTAAGGGAGCGCCCCGCCACCCTGCGGAGAAAGCCCATTTCGGCCGCTTGTATCCGGGATCTTGTTCTTTCGGTCATTACCCAAAGCTCATGACCATAGGTGAGAGTAGGAACGTAGATTGACCGGTAAATCGAGAGCTTTGCCTTACAGCTCAGCTCCTTCTTCACCACGACAGACCGGTACATCGACCGCATCACTGCAGAAGCTGCACCGATCCGTCTGTCAATCTCACGTTCCCTCCTTCCCTCACTCGTGAACAAGACCCCAAGATACTTGAACTCCTCCACTTGAGGCAGGAACTCTCCACCAACCTGAAGGGGACAAGCCACCCTTTTCCGACTGAGAACCATGGTCTCAGACTTGGAGGTGCTGATCCTCATCCCAGCCGCTTCACACTCGGCTGCAAACCGTCCCAGTGCACACTGAAGGTCCTGGCTTGATGGAGCCAACAGGACAACATCATCTGCAAAAGCAGAGACGAGATCCTGTGGTCCCCAAACCAGACTCCCTCTGGCCCTGACTGCACCTAGAAATCCTGTCCATAAAGATAATGAACAGGACCGGTGACAAGGGCAGCCCTGCGAGTCCAACATGCACTGGGAACAGGTCTGACTTACTGCCGGCAATGCGAACCAAGCTCCTGCTCGTCGTACAGGGACCGGACAGCCCTTAACAAAGGGCCCCGGACCCCATACTCCCAGAGCACCCCCACAGGGCGCCACGAGGACACAGTCGAATGCCTTCTCCAGATCCACAAAACACATGTGGACTGGTTGGGCAAACTCCCATAAACCCTCCAGCACCCTGGAGAGGGTATAGAGCTGGTCCAGTGTTCCACGACCAGGACGAAAACCGCATTGTTCCTCCTGAATCCGAGGTTCAACTATCGGTCGCATTCTCCTCTCCAGTACCCTGGCATAGACTTTCCCGGGGAGGCTGAGGAGTGTGATCCCTCTGTAGTTGGAACACACCCTCCGGTCCCCCTTCTTGAAAAGAGGGACCACCACCCCGGTCTGCCAGTCCAGAGGTACTGTCCCCGACCGCCACGCGATGTTGCAGAGACATTTTTGTCTCCATAAAGGGTTTTATACTACTGATAAAATAAGATATGAACTTCACAGCATCGCAAGAATGAAATAGTCTGATGTTAGTGTTGTCTTTCATTTATTTATTCTTTCATTTGATTCATTAATTCACCCATTTTGAGGTTGTATTATTTTATAATTTTCAAAAAGCAAACTTCAATAGAACATTAGGACCTATTATGTCATATATATGGGCAAAAAGGTTCACATGGCAGCATTGTCCAAATGAAAGCACTAATAGAGCAACCACACCAGAATTTGTTTGGGTGAACACACCCTGTGTCAGCAGTCACCTCGAGTCATTGCCATTAGGTGTACAATCAATGGTCAATGTTTATTCATGTGTCTAATCATTCTCTATCATTCTTCCTATGATCTTCCAATTATGTCAATATATTTTACACATGAGAATGGGTTTTCATTACTTTATAGTAGCCACTAATACACTTTACAAGAACACAATTATAAATATAGAGGAACATATTGCTGTATTCTATGTATTGATCTTGTGAATACTGAGGTTACATTTACTTTTTGCTACAAAGTGGGCAAGGAACACACTGAGAGACAATAAGGAGCCAAATAACACGATTTATCGGTTTTTAAATAGTGATGTCCAATGTCCTTTGCTGTTCTTTGTTTACATCTGTTTTAATACTTCCAACAAACACTATAATGCTTCTTTCTCTCACATGGTCTTTTATCTTCATCCAATTTTCCTCATCTCCCTTTGAACACTGTTTACCCTCTGCACGCTCTCACTATCTGCTCCTCTCCTTGGTTTCCTCCACACCTCTGTTTCGCTCTTTCCTCACCGGCTCATGACAGGGTGAGAGCTGCTGGTGATTCATGTACTGTAGATACTTTGCACACACACATATATATTTATGTGCTGCAGACAAGGACACAAACCAGCAGGAGAGAGCCGATTGCTTTAGGCAGTTAGTTTGTTAGCTGCGCATTACCTCGCCTGCACCCTTGGAGTCATCTTACAGTGACAATATTTACACCCAGCTCAAGGTAGAACTCTAACAACTTTTACCCAACATCTAATAAATCAAGAGTTTCCAATGTATTTAACAAGACAACACAAGATCAAACCAGTCTTTGAGGTTTTATCGCATGGTCTCTCATTAAAATTATGCTTTTGATTTGTACCCTTTAATATATGTTGCACGCTGGGCAAGGCAGAATAATGGTTACGGGGCAATGTATAACTTTGGACAGCTGGGAACAATGATAAAGCACTAGTGAACATTCAGGGGGAGATATCCACAGGAGCCATAGCGTCCACCTGCAACTTTTGCCAACGAAGCAGTAAAACTGAATGCATATTGTGCCCATATTTTCTGATAACAATGTTCTTTGGTCAAGTTTCCTTTTTTGCTTGTGTAGCAATCTAAAAATATACATATTAAAAGCTCCTAAACTCATAGTTTCATTTTCAGATAGAATGCGTTTGAATAATTAAGAGAGAAAGGGTATTTAAAAGTATGCAGCAATGAGTCCTGCTCCATAGAAGCAATAATGCCGTTTGTGTTTGGTGCAGTGTCACAATGATGTAGACTGCGGGGAACCCCCAGGGAATTCAGAGAATGGATTGTGGGTAAGGTGTGGTAATTGTTGTAAACAGACTCTTTATTTTAATAATGTGGTAATGAGATACAAAGATCAACTTTGTAATGACTTTTGCATCATTATGTTGTTATTAAAGAGTTGATGAGGTATTCATATGTTGTTCACACTTGCAAAAGTTGCTCTGTCATCGCGGGGGCCCAAGAGCATTTACATAACAAAGACACTAAGTACACGCTGATATGATTACTGTCTATGGGATTAATTTGTCAGAGCAGGCTATGCTGTACCACCACCTGTAAATATTGATTGATGCATCCAGTGAATGGCAGCTTGATTCAAGGAGGTGGGTAGTACCAGCCAAGGGGCACATGTGATTGGTTCCATCGGGCAGTCATAACAAATGTGTCGGCTCTGTAAGTAAATTGGTCTTGGAGTAGAGGGCAGGCCCAAGACTAATACATACCTTTACTTTGACCCTCTTCACTTGCTTGTTATGCAGAGTGTTTTACATATTAAGAGTAAGGACAGCACAGGGGAATACTTAGTGCAATGCCATGTTGTAAAACTTGGGACTTAGCACTTTTCATGCATTAATCATGCTAATTGACTAAAGACTAAATTGAAAACTATCAAAGTTAGGTTAAAAAGTGGTCACAGTGGTCCTCCTTCTTATTGCCCACTTACAGCCAGCTATAGTAACACTGTTTGCCATGATGCTAGCCATTTACATTACATTTCATTTATTCATTTAGCTGACGCTTTTATTCAAAGCAACTTACATCGTTCTAATGTAATTACCAGTGTTACAGTCACTGGAGGCAAGGTGGGTTAAGTGCCCAAGGACACGACGACAGTATGAACTGTGGGGAGAGTGGGAATCGAACCGCCTACCTTCCGATTGAAAGACGAGCACTCTACCCACTGAGAGATTTCCGTGCAATGCCAAATTATGCACAAGCAGTGTTTTTTTTATACTTTTACTCAAGAATGTGCTTAAACTTCTCAACACAACTAATATTCTAGTGGTGATAAACATGTTGCAGCTCATGCACGTGTTGTGTCAAATTTCTGTGACCTTGTGTCACATCTACACATGGATGTAAATTTGAAATGGCATGCATTTATTTAGAGCTTTTTTCTACCCTCTTGGGCACCAAAAGCGGTTTACATCATGCTTGCATGTGTGCGGATGTGTGCCGTGATGTCATGCTCTTACTTAAACAGTAAATGTATCTCCGGTCTCAGACACAAACTCCAGTCTAAAGAGTCTGTTAATGTGACGCGAGTATCATAGAGTATAGAGATTTTTAGGAGTAAACTGTGCAGCACTTTGAAACAACTCATGAGGAGGTGGTGTGGAGGATGGTGAGTGTTTGTTGTCTAAGAAGTCCTACATATTCGATCTCTTAGGTGCATGTAAATTCATCTTAAAATGAAGCTAGACCTGCTTCAAAGTCGATGTTACACCAATCAGCTCTAATTTTATGGCCATCTAATGACTTAAGTTGTGATCTTGCTTGTACGTCCTGGTGAGTTGAGACATGGTTCTGAGTTATCTGTGTATCACATTGCACTTACGGTATGTTTTGTGTCATTATATTAGTCACAACAACAAAACTCTTTTTACCCAATGTTGAAATTTACAGATTCATGATTAATGTGTTTGCAATGGCGATGGTACTTCATTGATTCTGTATATTTAGCTAGTTTCACACTTTCTTTTACACATCACTGTGTAGGGGGTGTAAATGATGTCACCAGTTAGAGGAGAATGGATGTGTTGGAGCAGACTGAATCAATGAGAACTCATGACACACACACATATACACTCAGATCTTGTGGAGACATTACGGTGACTCATCCTTTGTTTTAAAATTTCTAAAGTTTTTAACTCTAAATGAAGTTTTTGTTCTTTGGGCTTCAGTTCACTTACACATTCCGTCATTGTCTATAGAAACCCCAAGACACGCTTGATCCATGTAATCATTAGGGCTCCATTCCTAAGTGAGCCTAACTAGTCATCTGGCTGCTTCTTACTATCTGTTATCGGGAGCTAAATCTATTAATGGATCACATTTGTGCTGTAAAGCATCTTACATACTTGAAAGCACACACACTATCAATTAACTATCATATTGATCCAAGGCTTTACCCAGACATGTGTCAGTGTGTAATGAACTCTTGTGAGTACCCTAAAAAGGAACCACTTTTAGAAATTACTGCTGACTTGTCATTGAAAGCAACTAACGCCAAGAACAGTTAGTTAATGTATATATTTGATCAAATAACACAGCATACTTACAGCAGTGATTTTATATTCAGCTTCAGGGCTCCAATATTCGGTCTTTGTAAAATTAATTATGCGGCCTTTGTCTTTTTTTAAGCCATTGACCTATTGATTGTTAACCAACGTGAAACTAACAGAAGTGCTTTCAATATGTTGATTCTGTTTTTTCTTTAAATACACTTTAATATGTAACAACAATGTAAAATGTTTGGTTTTCAATATGTCTTTCTTTAATCAATACAAAGCGGGGTCTAATTTCATTTTCTGCCCAAGTCACTTCTTCTCTTTACTTTATTTGGGTTCAACTTTATCCCTGTTCTCAAATCCTTCTTGTGCTTAATGACAGGTAACAGATTATAGACACATTGCTACACATGCATCTTAAACACTGTGGTAGCACCTTATGGTAGATGTGAGCAAACATATTTGAACACAGATGGCATTGCACTCCCATCCCCCCTCAAAACCTTGTGCAGCCATTTACTTTTATCACAGTTGAGTGAATTATGAGACACGAGGCACTGACAATGACTTTGAAATGAGATACTTAGAAGGAAAATACTTAAACTGGCTGCTCTACATCAATTCAGCCTCTATACCATTGTGGGGTGTTTTTTGTATATGTTATGTACAAATAACATATACACATACAGTATTGTTCAAAATAATAGCAGTACAATGTGACTAACCAGAAATAACCTATTTAAGGATGAAGCCACCAGCACTTGCTGAACATTCATTTGAAAGCCTGGAGGAAAATGGGTCGTTTAAGACACTGTTCAGAAGAACAGCGTACTTTGATTAAAACGTTGATTGGAGTAGGGGAAAACCAATAAAGAGGTGCAAAAACGGAGAGGCTGTTCAACTTAAATGATTTCCAATGCCTTAAAATGGAGAGCAAAACCAGAGAGACATGGAAGAAAATGGAAGACAATCATCAAAATGGATCGAAGAATAACCAGATTGGCAATGATCAGCTCCAGGATGATCAAAGACAGTCTAGAGTTACCTGTAAGTACCGTAAGAGTTAGAAGACGTCTGTGTGAAGCTAATCTATTTTCAAGAATCCCCCGCAAAGTCCCTCTGTTAAAAAAAATGCATGTGCAGAAGAGGTTACAATTTGCCAAAGAACACATCAACTGGCCTAAAGAGAAATGGAGGAACATTTATTGGACTGATTAGAGTAAAATTGTTATTTTTGGGTCCAAGGGCCAAAGACAGTTTGTGAGATGACCCCCAAACTCTGAATTCAAGCCACAGTACACAGTGAAGACAGTGAAGCAAGCATCATGATATGGGCATGTTTCTCCTACTCTGGTGTTGGGCTTATTTATCACATACCAGGGATCATGGATCAGTTTGCATTTGTCAAAATACTTGAAGAGGTCATGTTGCCTTATGTTGAAGAGGACATGCCCTTGAAATGTTTGTTTCAACAAGACAATGACCCCAAACACACGAGTAAACAGGCAAATTCTTGGTTCCAAATCAACAAAATTAATGAGAAGCTGTTTCTGAAGCAAAACCAAGAAATGTAAATGAATTGTTGAATGTTGTTAAAGAATCATGGAGTGGAATAACAGCTGAAAGGTGCCACAAGTTGGTGCCACACATATGTGAAGCAGTTTTAAAAAACTGTGGTCATACAACTAAATATTAATTTAGTGATTCACAGGATTTGCACAGCCTTAAGAGCGTGCATATCATGAATGCTGGGTCTTGTTTGTTTTCTGAGAATCTACTGCACCTACTGGTAACTTGTTTGCCACTTAGCAATAAAAAATATTATTCTGGATTCTGGATTATTCTGGTTAGTCACATTGTACTGCTATTATTTTTGAACAATACTGTATCATTTTATTGGATGTTGATCATTTCATTAAATTATTCATGGATTAAAGTTTGAAACACTTTAAAATTAAATTGTGTCATAAGATCATTCACATATTAGTATGTTATATTAAGCTTAATTTTTCTTAACCCTACTTATATATATTTAATAAAAACGTTTTCTTTTTCTCCACTTTATCTCGCCACTGAGTGAATAAATAATTGTGACAGGGGCATGAAAAAGGCAAAATAGTAAAATATGCAAACCATTTTCTTGTTAAAATGTAAATTAGCCATGTGCTGTTATCGGTGCAGTTTAGCAGAGTCTTGCCCTCGCCTCATTCTGTACAGACCTTCTGAGACGTGTATTTCACTTCACACAAAATGCCTTTTTTATGGAATACCAATAAACTATAAAAGAGGGCACATCTTACCATTTTGCATGGTGTGCTCCCTACTGCATAAATAATAAGCAGACAGAGAGGGGGGTATTGGTAGGACAAATTACAACAATTTTATCTGCTTTAAAAAAGTCTAGTGACTAACTAACTAACATATTTAATTCTTGATGACCAAGTTAGACCAAATATATATATTTTTTTATAAACGTCTTCCAATTTTCAAGTGTATTGCTGCCAGGTCAGTAAAAATAAATGTAATCCATATCATGCTATAAAGTGATATGTTTCTAAGATTTTACAAAATATTATAAGGTTTTTACAAGACAATGTAACACTTTATTACAAGATACATATATATTTTTACTTTAACAATTGCGTTTCAGATATAATATAATACATTTGTGTATTGTTTTAAAGTGGGAGGAGTTTAAGTAACACAGTAATGTACGATGTCATATTTAATTCTTTTATTTTTAAGGACAAGACTGAAAATATGTTGTTATATATAAATATACAAATATTTGATTTGGATATTTGAAACATACACATAGTTGATAACACTAATGGTTTTATAGGACAATGTATCATTAGAATCAGCTTGTACGGACTGAAGTTGTGCACACTGGTGTGACCTCACTTGCTTCCTTCATATTCCGACATGTGTACAGCTGTGTGTCCTGCCTTTCTGGGTCATTTCTGTTTGCAAGGCCATCCCAGTGGACTTTACAGACATGAGGCCTGCACTATAGACAGTGGCCAAGACCGTCACTTTTTTCTGCCTCAACACACACACACACATACACACACACGCACACACACACACACACACACACACACACGCACGCACGCACGCACGCACGCACGCACACACATACACACACACATACACACACACGCACACACACACATACACACAGATACACACACACACACACACACACACACACACAACACACACACACATACACACAGATACACACACACACACACACACACGCACGCACGCACACACATACTCACACACACACCCGCACCCACACGTACACACACACGCAGAAGATCAGCTGACAAACAGAGAGATGTTATTCATAAATTTCTGGGACAATGACATCCTCAGTCTAGTTTTGAGTACTGCTTTTCCCTTAGCTCTCATTGTCATGTCTTTTTCAAGTTCCTTTCCCTCACCTTTTTTCATGCCCTTACAACAGATTAAAAATCAAAGAGAAAACACACTGTTCCCATGTATTTTCGAGATATCAAATGGAATGGATTAAGCTCGACTACAGGGTATTTAGCATATTTAGAATTCAGCTGGTCTGCTTAGTGATGCTCGTTTTGCTGGTGGCACGGTGCCCCTCTTGCCTCTTCCTCTTGTGTCTTTTTCTCCTCCCTTGTTCCTTGTGGGCTTTCATGGCCTGGAGGAGCAGAAGGTGACAGATGTACACACTACCTGCTGTGTTCTTCTCTGACCTCACTTCCTCCTCCCAACATTTGCACTCTCAGTTCTGCTTAATAATAAATTCCTTAGACATAAATATATAAGGTAGACACAAGCAGTTCGGGTTAAATGAGATCAGACACTCTAAGAAAAACTACACATTGTAAATGAGAATTGGTTCTCCATTAAGAATAATAAAAAAAATACATGACAGGTTTATTGTGTGTTGTTGTCTTCTTTTTGTACTACTAATATGATGATTCAACAGTGGTCCTGCCATTGCACACGCTCCTGCAGCTGCATTCAGTGATTTATGTTAAGCATGCAGACAACTAGTGGATCAGTTCTTCTGTTAAAATCTTTACTGCAAGTGTTTTCTTCCAGATGCAAGAAAAAAAGGTCAATGTAACCACAGCCCCTGTCACCCACTCTCTATCTTCTCATTCATTCCCCTGAGCTCCTCAATCTCCTTACCCCACCATCTTCTTCCGACACGCAATATGAGACGTATTGACTTGTTCCCTGGCGCCATACACTTCCTACCACACAAACACCCACATATGCAGCCGTTTGACAGATGCACTCTTGTACCTGCCATCCATCTTTTTTGTGTCTTTTCCGCTTGCTTTGCCTTGACGATTCAGTCTTCAAGTCCAAATGACATATACTGAAGTGTTTATGCACAAAGACAAAAAACTTCTTTTGCATTAAAAAAAAAAAAAAAAGATAAAACAAAAAATCTTGCCTCACTCCGCAGGGTGAACAAAATGACAGATGTACTTTTCCCCCTGCCTCTGTCTGAGCCCCTCCACATACACACACACATATACACACAGCCTGCCACACTCCTCCTGTTAAGGGCCTCAGCAGGTACAGTGGCATCTGTATGCCCAACCTGACTCATGGATTTTTCATGTTATGGAGCGGCACTGGGCCTCATCTCACAGTTGTAGGTAGGTACACTAAAGCTGCACAACAAGAGAGGGCCCTTTGCTGCGCCCATCAGCTGTAGATGCTATAAGTCTCTGAGTTGGGCTTGGGCTGTGTGCTACGAGATGTCATGAGTGTGACTCCATTCTGTCACTACCCAAGCGCGAATTAGAAGAAAAAAACAGCAAAGGGGTTCAAGAGAAGTAGAGGGAAATTAAATGAAAATATTACCCCTTCAGGACAGTATTAATATACCCACTACAATGAAGTTCCTCTACAATGAATGCATTAATGTGCAAGTCTTATTATAAATTAACTCTGTACATAATGCGATTTTCTCAAAAGATATTTACAAGCCATCTCACAAATTGATATTTCTTTTAGTAAATTAACCTTGTCAAAGGTATGTGTACAAACGCAATCTCATCCCTTTTCATACACTGCTGTGATGTAGTCCACCCTATAAAATGACTCACATAGAGAATTTCAAAATTGTTACACTAGATGTTGTTATATTAGTGGTGGAATGCTTTAAAGAATCTGTGAATGGTCAGAAAAGATTGAATTCGACAGGTCACTTTCTAAGACAATTGCAAAATACATGCTAAACAAAACTAGTTTTATTAAGCGCACATTCTTTACTCCCTTCCATGTTTTTCTTTGGTCAGCAGACAGTACCCCGGGAAAGAGACCGGGTAAGGGAATGGCATGTGTTCTGTCTGCCACTTCACATTAAATAGGAGCAGACATGGGCAGTCAAATCCAGATAGCCCCAGGGAGAGAGATTGGTGCAGTGTTTGGGAGACTTTTATTAAATATAACCGTGCCATATAGCTGGGCATATCTGACTGCACTTAAAATAGACCCTCCACTCTCCACTGCAGTGCTCTCACTGGAAATAGGATTATATGAGAGTATGTACAACACAAAGCATCAGTGATATTTAAATAACTTTCATCACATACACACACAATTTGCAAACATATCTTTGATTCATGTGGAAAGCAAGCAAGTGGATAAGGAGAGGAGAGGTTGCACACGTACATGTCATTGACAAGAAGCATAATATGTCTAATATTTTAGATTAAATACTTTCATTACTATTGATTCAAATCTATCTATAAATGTCAATGCAATTGGCTTTGTCTAAAGGTTTTCTGCCCTGTTTCTCACAGTCAGATCTATACTGGTTAAATGGCTCAATATGTTGTGATGCTGAGCTTTCCAGTAAATGTGTTTATACAATGCAGTTCAATGCTGTGAGTAAGAGGAGGGATGATACATGTAAAGAAATACACATCGTTTTTACTATGAATGGATCAGTGCATAACAAGCTTGTGCTAGCTCCTAGGGCTTCTGTTCCATTTCCACAGCAACAACAGGCAACATTGGATTTAGCAAATAATAACAATGGTTTTAGGGCAAACGATGTTGGGTCAGAGTGCCTTTCAATTAAAAACAGATTGAAACAGCACCTGCAGTGAATTTCTGTGGTGCTCCTAGAAAAGTCATATATCCCTTGACCTCGATACGCAGCACAAGTTCATGGGTTTATCCACATTTATTTTCAGGTGGAAGCTCATGCATGAATAACATAACAAACTGATCTCTTCCCTGGAAAATATGGTGAGGTCAAGCCACTTATGAACTCTTGTGAAAGCACAAAAGCACTTGTGCTCCTCTGTAAAGCATCACTTCAGCCAGAAATAAGCTAATATTTGTTGAGAGAATGTAGGCAAGGCAATGGAACACCCTCAATATTTTACGCACAAATATGCCATGCACATAACTCAGCATTGTATTAAGGACTCAGCTGACAAGAACTGCACTGGTATGCTGCTGTGTGTGGGTTGAAAGAAATGTGTCTCATTTTGCAGCTAGCTGACAATCACACTCACATGGGCTCATGCGCTGAAGAGACAGAGATATAGCTCTTTATTACAAATAGTACTGTAGGTGATGCACAGCGCATGCATTTAGAGAGGCACTTTGATATACGTTGCCATAGTGAGCAACGTATTGGTGGGCCATACATCAGCTGAGACAGAGCGTTTTTCCCAGCCCATAGAGATGCTGACAGTAACAAGTTTGATAGAAGTCCCAGCTTCACTCGAGGGATGGATGACAATGTGTGTTTGTGTGTGTGTGTGTGTGTCTAAATATGTGTGGGAGTGACCCAGAGTCATTTGTCAAGTCTGTGAGCTAATAGTGTGGTCAGTGTGGAAACCAAATCCCATGGATGTGTCAGCTCTGACCTTTATTTGAGCAGGCTTAGAACAGATCTGCAATGCCATTTACCACCCCTAGAGCAGTGTTGCTTTCGTCAACAAAAATTATGACTAAATATTGTCGTCAACAAACCTTTATCACATGACAAAAACGAGACGAGACGCAATGTAAATGCCGGTTATGTGAGGACTATAATTAAATGTATAATGCAATATTGTTGACGAATAAAAACGAGACTAAATGTGGTTTACAAAGTAAAAACAATGCTAAAATGTCTCTTCATTTTTGTTGACCAAAACAAGACAAAACAAAATGTTATAACGTTATTTAACATTCAGTCGCGTTATTGTTTTGCAGTGTTTCTGTTTCCTGTGGCTGCCGCAGACACAAGCAGCATCACTTTCTCAAGCCCCATTTGCAGCATTATTGTGAAGACGACAACAAACAAAGTTAAGTCTGACACAGAGAAAGGGACCGATGGCCGGACAGCCGGGATTAGTCTTAGTCTGGGAGAATTACATAGAAGTGGAAAAGAAAAAGGAATTTGTTGAGGAAAAAGATGGGGAAAAATGCAGCCACAAAATTAATTCAGTAAAAAGATAAAAAAAAAAAATGTATTATTCAACAACAATAAATTGGCTTTTCAACCATTGTTTATAGTATGGATCCAGAAAACATCTCATTGCAAATACTGAATATTCTGTCAATAAGCAGTTGATCATCAGTTAATATCTACTTTTGCCAAAAAGAATGAGCAGCTTTAACATCTGAGAAAATAGCCTGATCCACAACTACCACAAAAGACGTAAAACTGTCATCGATATTAAAGGTGGCAATACACAGTATTAAGAAATGCGGTATGTAAACCTTTGATCAGGGTCATTTGTATAGTTTCTGTTGTTAGGATTTAAAAAGAGTAAACACAATTGTTTGACAATAAACGGTTTCACCCAACCACTAACTATGAGTGAAAAATGTTTTTGTGTTATCAATCATATTCTGAATCACAGGTTCTGCCAGGGTATGTAAACTTTAAAGATAAATAATCATCTAAGCCTCTGACACCTCTATTAGTTGATGTAATGTACAAAGTAAAATGTCAAAAATATATATAATATATTATATACATGATACATTATATATTATTATTAGATTAGATTATTATTATTTTATATATATATATATATATATATCATGTATATACTTGTACTTTAGGCGTTCTAGAGAGGGTTGGCTCCAAGAAGCCTCAAAAGTTGCAAAAGTGTTTAAACCCCACAGTGGTTAATTTGGCATCAAACACAAATCTGTAAGAACTCACAGTAGGTTTGATCTCTCCTTAGACTGAATAAAATGTGAAGAACTATGCAATTTCCCCAAAACAAAGTAAAAGGCATGTATTTTGTAACATATAAAAAGAAGATTTCCATTACAAGACATAAACTGATGTGCCCCTAACAAAAATTTGTACCTGCACACATAGACATACAGTAAGACAATAATAAAGTATACGTACAAATTACACACACAGATACCCACACTAATATAGAGAGTTAGACTGCAGAGCAATCAGTGATGGTTCAGTCATAGAGCAGTCATGCTCCTCACACAGTCACTGGAGATGGCTTTTGAAATACTCCCACTCTATTCTTTTTCTCCACTCCTTCCCTTTAAAATACCCGTTTACTGTGTCCTTTCCTGTTTACTTCTTGACCTCTTGTCCCCTCTTCTCTGTCCAAATTCCCCTTCTCTGCTTCATCTTCCATCCCTCATCTTGCAACTCCCAACTCTCAAAATCCCTCATTCCCTTGCTGTCACCTCAACCTGTGTTCTCTCCCCCTTCTGTGCCATCCTCTCATTGCAGGGCTTTGAATTTGCATTCTAACAATGTGCCCATTCACTGTGTTGAAATAACACCAGCACTCCCCTGATCTAAGCACAACAGCTAACAACCATGCCAAAATAATAGAAAAAAAATCCTCAAAATCAAAGCCGTGGACACTTTGGCTGTGATTGGATCTAAGCACTGATCAAAAGATACAAAAACAAGTCATACTTTTGTATATACAATTAAAGTTGTGATGTTTTGCTCAGAGTAGCTGCTAAACTGTGATGTGCATCTAAAAGGGATTGAGTGTCAGCGAGGTGTCAGCCTGGCATGGCCAATGCGTCAGTCAAATCAAACAATGGCCCTGAGCGCAGTCTCAAAGTGTGTATGTATGTGTGTTCCATTGTTCCCTGTAGAACGCATGCCAGTCAGCATCTAGGCAAAGGAGCAGAGCAAATGAAATATTGATCTCTGATAAGACAAGAAGTGCCATGTCAATGGCGCTTCTCTGTTAGTGTGTGTGTTTATTATCAACATTGGATAACTAATGCTCATGATTCATAAATGGAGTCAAACATAAACATATTTGACAGGAAGCCAAAATGTCTTGTGTCATTGCAACTGTAGAGAATTTTATTATAGAAATCCTTCGTTTTTTTGCAAAAGGGCTGGAGTATGAGTGAACTAAATAGCTGCTTAGGGCACTGTGGCTAGTAATCTATTGTGACTGACCTAATAAGTCCACTGAAGACCTGGCAGCACTATTTATATTTATATTAGAGGTGAGAAAACATGATATGTCATTATGCAGGCAACTGTAGTACAGTGGGTTAATAACTGAGAATTGTTGTGACAGAGCAGGTGTAACAAAAGACTCGATGTTGCAGGCAAGGCTAACAGCTCTGCTGCTACAGCAGCAACAGAGAGAGTGGTAAAAATAGTATGACTGCTGGGTCATGCTGGAAATTAGCAACTCAGTCTGTGCAGCTGTTTGACTACTTGTGTTTTTGAATAAATATTCTAAACTTATGCTAAGCTAAATCCAATTCAAAAAGGGAACAAATGAGATAAATAAGATAAGCACTTGTGCCTCATTTTTCATTCATTGTCCACACCTATCCTGTTTCGGCTCTCTAAATGAACACGGCTGGCTTGTTTGGCAGCTGTGCAGATGCACATTTGCAAGTTAATACATGGAGCTAGTTTTGATATAAGTCAGTTTACTTTATTTATAAGAGCCCAAGTGGCACTTAAGTTTACTTAGTGTAGAGTTAATACAGACAGTCAGACTGGTTCACATGTATTTACCCATTAGCACTGACAAAGGCCATTGGTCAAAACAGCTTTTAATCAGCCACTCTTGTAAATCTATTGATAGAAAAAATAGGGCTTTTTGCATGCACTGCAGCCAACTCAAGAAGGTGATAAAGATGTGAGTCTAACATAGTACATGAAATCCAACGCTTCTACTGCTTTTCTCACTAAACATTAATTATGAATAATTTCAGATCGATGATAAGGCGTATACAGATTCAAAACCATAAGACAGCATAGTAAGCCTTCTGGTATAAAATAAGTTATAACATTTTGCAGTAATTTTCATTCAAGCCATCATTTCTGAGAAATGTTTGCAGATAAGACAAGTAAACATTCATACAAACTAAATTAATTAAATGTATAAATTAGTCAAGATAGAGAACCTGTTTCCACAGTGGCTTATGTTTTTAGAAGAAGAAAGTTAAAGAAAAGGTGAAACAGCTGCCTGCACAAAGGGTTCATGGATTACACATAAAGTACACACATGAGCGCATGAGCACAGTGACACAAGTGTAAAGAATAAAGTATCAGTTTAAAAATAGTTTGTTGAAGAAGTACACGGTGTAACAGAACTCTCTTCACTCTGTCTTCACATCATCACTTCCAAAGGTTAAAGATAGTGTGCGTCAGCTTGTGCATGCACCCTCTCACTCTGTTGGCTTTCAGACGCTCAAAGGATATTTTGTAAGTATCAGTGTGTGTAGCTATGTGACGAGGCTCTGCTCTGTATTCATGTCCTGCGCTGATTGTCCTCTGAATGGATCTTGCTTCAACTTGCTGGAGGGCAGTGGGAGAGTTAGATGTAAGCAGAGGAAGAGCGGATTAGCGAGGGGGCAGGAGGATTGGAAAGTGCATGTGCGGGGGATTTTTCCCTCACTCGATCAGGTGCAATGCAGAGGGTAGTGTTAAGATCTGCTGAATTTGCTTACCCATAAGCCTTAGCAAGTCGCTGTGATCAGGTCACAGCCAAGGGCAGGAAGTATAGTTATTGGGAATGATTCCTGATAAGGGATAAAGAAACAAACTTTAATAAGTTCCCTTTATGATGTACTCTGGATAAAATGCCTATAGGGGTTTTAAGATGATGGCAATTAACATCTTATAAAGCAATGCTTGAAGGGTTAGGACGGTGCAAACTTCACCACTTTATTTAATCCATAGTGTTTATACAGTATTATAATTCAACTGTAGCTGGGGATTCTTATTTGCAAAGAAATATCTTTTTGAAATAGTTGCAATCAAAACTGGGAAGTTGAAAGGTCTTTTGAGCATTTGATTTTTCTATTTGCTTTTTAA
The DNA here is from genome assembly GCA_024416835.2 of Perccottus glenii. NCBI lineage: Eukaryota > Metazoa > Chordata > Actinopteri > Gobiiformes > Odontobutidae > Perccottus > Perccottus glenii. Next base: position 17,551,659 of record CM044549.2, read on the forward strand.
TTTTGAGACAAATTGGCAGAAAGTAAAATGTAAATTGTTTGTAGCCAGGCGGCCTTAACCAACGCTAAAAGTAAAGAGTAAATGAACCTCATAAGATGGACATATATATACACCTGTCAACTAAAGTCATGTATCATAGCTCTGTAGTAAACAGGTAAACTATTTACTCTTGTTGTGTATTTCACTTGTAAACTCATCGTTAGGTTGATCTGGCAATTGCCCTCAAGACAAAAATGCTATTATGCATGGTAGCATTGATTAATAATGCATAGAAAGTGATCACCAGAAAATTTAAATGATAAAACTATGAGATATAACTTTCAAGTCACCATTTTATTATAGTAGCTGCTAAAAAAAAGACCTCACTGTATTTCCAAAAACGTACTGCCTGTAGGCATAAACAGCTTCTCTGATCTCCTCAGAGTAAAAACAGATGCAATGTCTACTGTAGAACTGCAAAGAGTGACCATGTCTCACCAAAGGTAAAATTTAACCACTGATTTGTGTGTCTATTTTAAAATTTTACACAGCAGTCAGCTAAACAGCACGGATCTGAGTCTGTGAGAATCTTGAGCAGATGTATCTCATTGGTTCATTCATCAAAGGCCGCTTCCTGTCCTTCGTCTCCCACCGGAACCAATTTGTTCATAACCCCATGAATTCTGGCACCCTCGCCCCCAGTGTGGAGACAAGAACTGCTTCGCACATAATTAGTCTGTACCAGGCATTACCGTCACAGTGACAAAAACACGACCTTATCCAGGATGGTCTGTAATTCCAGTCTGCTCCGAGAAATGCACAGAGGGAGATGGGTGGCACACAAAGGGAGGTGAAAGAAGATGATAAGGTATGAACGAAAATGAGTGAAAGATAAAAAAAATATAATTAGGTTTTGCTGTTAAAGGTCTGGAGAGATTGGGAAAAAAATTAACAGAACAAAGTTTAAAAAAGGAGAAGGACAAAATACTTAATGGAATGGTTTTGTGTGGTGGAACACAAGGTGAATGAACCCTTATAGTCTATGTCTGCAGGGAAACAGGCTGTATATGATTGGGAGACAGATGAGTCTTTTGTTTGTTGAAACAAGTACAGGTAAATACAGTATATACTGTATATGTATACATTATATATACTGTATATAAAAACATGTAGAAGCAACATTTCTCCATCAGTTCATGTCAATGCTGTGCTTTGGTCAAGGTTAGGAAAAGATAAAGCAGCCCTGTGTAACGTTTAACTTAAAAAAAGCCTTTGCAATAGGGCAGGTATTTCAAATAAATACCTGGTCGGTAAAGCAGTGCAATGTTGTGTAGGCTCATAACGGTCAGATGGTTGTTACATCTTAAAATCTTAAACGCGCCCATACCTGTCAATGCTGCCACATCACTGGACACAACCAGCCGGTAAAGCCAGGCTTCAGTCCAATAATACTTTGCTTTGAGCAGGTCAAGATTATTTTTGCGAATTTGTAAACTCACAAATCTCCAGCTGCAGTGCAATTTTACTAAAGTGATCTACCATTTCAGAAGACATGTTTTTTTTCTTCCAAACTTGCCACACAGATAATCTTGAAAACAAACAACATCTGTCTGTGTCCTGTACTGCCTGAAAGTTAGGCAGGGTGGCTTTAAATTAGGCTTCTAAACCATGACTTGCTTTCACTAAAGTTGATAAATATATACATTTGGTTTAAACTTTGTATTGTAATGCAACCTTTATTATGTCAAAGTTAGGAAATGGTTGGGTTGGGATTCTAATTGATGTATTAAGAGAACCGAACTGCAAACTATGGCCCTGCCAAAGTTTTAAAGTATAACAGTTGGTGATAGGTAATGATGTGTAATACAGTGATAAGTATGCTAGGAAAAGGAATTGTAAGTTGTGTTATAATTAGCAGTGTGCTGTACTGGTGAGAGACGTGCCCTGCAGATCACCAGCTGCATGTACAGCTTCAGTCCACAATGACAGTAATGACAAGATGGTGTCGAAATGCCTACCCACTTATTACAACCATCACATCCTCTTTATCAGGCTTAAGGTGAGGCACGTCCAGGTCCACACAGACACACAAAGTAAACACTTGTATGCCATGTGCAAGCTCACAATGTGAAAGTGTGGGCGAAATGCATCCTGCAGCCTCATTACGCCTTTCTAAACATCAGTTAAATTAAACTCTAATAAGGAACTAGGGTGGAAAAAGGTTAATAACCACCCTTATTCATTTTGGATTAAAAATACAGTAATGAAATCACAGAGCTGTGCTCAATAAACTGTTAAATGTTGCACTTCAGAAGAGTAAAGCATCGCCTTCTGATCTCTCCCTGCAGCTGTCTTATCTGCTGCTGCATAGCACTATTTCACTTATTTATTGTGGAAAGAAAAATGAGGAGTAATTGGAAAAGGAGAAGCCATGTGACCTGAAAGTTGTTGAACTTGTAGTTGAAAAGTTACTTTACTCTAGCTTTAGGGTGACCTAATGCATGATATTACACAGGCAAATGTGGTATTAACAGAGTGTCTGCATTGTGAGTGTTATTGGGTGTCTGTGTGTCACTGGGGATGAGTGATTTCAATTGCAAACAGTCAATTATAGTGAGTCACATTTGGTTGAAAATGCCAATGAGACAATTTGAAGATCACTGTTGTCCAATAAATATTTATACAGTGTCATTAACAAGTCATTTAGTCCAACAACAACAGGCTTCATCAGATTCAAATGTTAATGAGCTCTGTCAGAACCTTTACCTTCAACACATCCTCCACGAAACTATATTTGGACAAACATAGATTGCAGGACATCTTATCCAACAATTTATATATGTAGATGAATTGAAGCAATCAAAACAGCAGAAGCATTAGAAAGACCTGGGGCTAAGGTGTTAGGGTTGGCACCAAGATGCTTAGCTCCCACTGTTAGCGTGCCTTCTGCTACCTCTAAATATCCTTACAAAAACATTACATTATAATACATTCATTTCATTAATGTGATCTGACATTTCTTTAGTGGCTAAAGGTTCTTTTCATTTTCTCAGTATTCATTCCAAGTACGACTGGCATCAAATCGATCATTGTTTGAATGGGCATAAGCGGCTTGAGCGAAAAAATTAAACAAACAAACTAACAAAAATAACATACAGTCTTACATTATAGCCTTTCAAGTCCATTATTAATACTCAAGATAGGTTGTGCCTGTTCTTTTTTTTATACCATTAAAAAGTGCCATGGCAACGACATTGTGGAGCCCTACAAACTTTGGCCTCCATCCATTGAAAAGAACTAAAAAGGCTGTTCTCCCGTCACCGTTTGGTTTGCATGGACTCAAATCCCAACTGGCTACAGTTAAACAGATCTATTTGCAGGATCACTTAATAAAGCCAAACAACTCATTTATACATATGTTTTCAGATGATAAGTCAGTAGAAAGTAGTCTGGCTAATTAAGAGTGACACAAATTGCTTCAAGGCAAATTTAGGGCAGTCAAGAACACAATTTTACCTGGGTGCCCCTCAGAGACTTAGTTTTGTCTGAACACTGACTATTGTCAACCTTTCCCTGTTTAGAAAGCAAATGATGTAATGGCTTTTATCTAATAACTTTTGATCATTTTCAAGCCCAAAAATTATTATTTATTATGTTTAATAACACATTCAGTGTTTATCCTGGTGAAGCCTAGTTCATTCTCATAGACAATAGATTAAACTGTCTTTAATCTATGATTAAGTACAGGGAAAATAAATGGCATCTCATATTTTCTGCATTATCCAGTGCTAGTGCCAAATGCAGCTTGCTTATTTATCAAAGGCTATTATTTATTGAGGTGGCTTTTGCTATACATCATGATAAGATATAGAGCTTATCATTTAATTTTCCTGCAGGCTTTCATAGTCGTGTTTTCTTTCAAGTTTTACAGGAAGGTCATTCTGTAGTTATAAAGTAAATGTGAGATCTATTTTAAGGATGTAAAAGATAGAACTTGAACTTTTCCTAAACCGTTTTAAATGTGGCCTCCGTTATTATTCATTATGATGTAGTGGTAAAGCAATTAATGGAAGAAGACGAAGACGAAGAAGACGAAGACGAAGACGAAGACGAAGAAGACGAAGAAGAAGACGAAGAAGAAGAAGAAGAAGAAGAAGAAGAAGAAGAAGAAGAAGAAAATCTATATTTAAATAACCTAAATAGAAGAACTATATTTAAATAACCTAAATAGAAGAACTATATTTAAATAACCTAAACTTGCTAGTATGGAGATTTTTCATACCCACTCTAGAAACTGCACACACTTCTTTCTGCCACTTCATTCTCCGTAAACATGCCACATTCTTCTCCTTGACAGTACTTTCCGCTAACACAAAAGGTTGATGACACGGCGGCTGACTCAGCCAGACGACAGAAATCTTCATTGTGCTAATTAGATCCTCGGCTGTCTGTTAAAAACTTTTATCTTCACACATCTCCATAGCCATCTAATCTGCCCCTATCTCCAAGCTCCATCTCAAGGTGATCGCTTAGATAGTCTTCTCCGTTATGGACTTAAAAAGAACACTATTGTCTGATGGAGCAGAAATAGTGTCTTATTCCCCTCAGTCAAACTTGTCCAAAGTCAGTTTCCACATAATTGTTTGTGTGCACAAATGGGCCTATTTGAACGTGTGTGTTGTCACCATCACCGTGGGGAACAGATTTAGAATTTGTGCAAAATGTCATTTTGTCACTGCAGGCCATCACGCGGTAAACAAAAGCAGACACACACAGAGCAACACACAATAAAGTTAAACAAAAACACAGCTGGCTTGTTCAAACCCCCGACAATTGGTTTTTGTGGCAGAATAAACATTTTATTCAATGCGTCTACCGTCTGTGTTCAGGTCGTTTTCATAATGTTTATACACTTTTCAGTTCACATTTGGTGTGTTACATTTGGAGCACCTTGGGGACTAAAACTGAGTTTTTGGCTCAAGTCAAACAATTGTGTGAAAAATCCTCCACATTACTTGAAAGAGCCAGTCTGACAGCACGTTGACATTAGTCAGTGCTCATTCATTGCAGACAGCTGAACACATGAGACAAGCCTGATAGCTGCAGCCATGTACGCAGGGAAAGACGCCTGCAGCTTTACTGTTGGCCCACCACGGCTGGCTGCAATGACACTTCCATTATCAACAGCTGCACTCCAGGTAGCAGCCTGATAACCATTAGACCACATTATAACTAACAGGTTGTTTTAAAGAGGCAATCTGTAATCTCAGAGAAAAAAGATGTCCACAGTCCTGAAGCTTTACAAAACTGGAGTCCATTATACTGAAGGTTTTTGTAAAACTTACTCAAGCCAGGTGAATTCTACCTCTACAGCAAAACCTTTAGGTCAACATTACAAAGAAAACACATTGATTACTGGAGGCAGAACAATCAAACAGGCAAACAGAAATCACACCAGAGCACTGTGAGACACTAGAGTAAATGTCAAAATGTGGTGTGTTGTTCAGCACTAGGATGAAAGTAATCATAGTAATATTGCACCCAAACAAATTCTACCAATCAGGTAATTCAACTTGTTCCAATAACTTAGCTTACAGCAGACATCAACCACTGCACAGTTTAAATAAGATATAAAGAATCAACCTAAAGAAAAACATCTCAGTACACATACATCAATTATTTGTTTATGTTGACTTTTTTAACATGAAAGGATTTCTAGAGTGACATTCACAATATAAATGGCCTGTTTGTCTTTACTATTAATAGTTTTTTCTATCTGGTGTGTAAATGTCTGGCTCGCATCAAATCTAAAGGCTACTTAGTGCAGGCTCATGCGCTTCAGCATTTGTTTGCCTCCAGCTAAACTCAACCCATCAATAATGTCACGGCTGTAAACTATGTGCATAAAATTGTAGACAGATATACCACAGTGTAAACCACCAAACAGCAGCCGTGTGAGTGGAGTAGTCAAACAAATGTAAGTGAGGATAATTGATTTCTTACATTTATAATCTCTCTGTGGGGTTCAAGTTAAGGTTGAATTTGAAGACAGGCCTATTAACATTTTAATACAGCTAATTAATAGGTTACCTTTCTTGATTAATAGCTTCATCACTGCAACTCCACACTCTTGAATATAATATGAGCTCAAGAGCCCATTGGCATTTTCTTTATCTGAATGTTGCTAGAGTGACATTATCATTGAGAATATTTAAAGTGACATTACAGGTTGTGAAGACCATTACGCTTGATTGGTTTTATTTTTATGTTGTGTTACCAGTTACGAAGAGTGTTTACTCATATAGTACAGTACTGTAATATCTATGAACCATGCAGATTTCAATCCAATGTTCATTTCTGATTGCCTTGTTTTATTGAGTCACTTGTTTGGAGATATGTTTAATAGGTCATTTTGTTCAGTTTACCCTCTTCATTTATTAATCTCACACATCTACACTATTAATTAGTAAAATATGTTCAACACTGCTGTATAGACAATCTTGAGACTAGTTCTCAGACTGTAAATATCACATATGGCAGTATCAGAGGAGCACATGAGGCTCCAATACAAGCAGTATTTGTACAGCCCTATTAATTGTATGATGCAGTACTAATCGGTTGAAGAGGGCATTAAAGTCAAAGAGACAATATGTTAAAATAAAAAAGGCCAGTTCTTAGTTATAATTTAAAAATAAAGTACACAGTCGGTAATTGTGGCTTTGTGTGTAGATTCATGTGGCATTGCGTGGTCAGATGAAATAGAAGCATAGTAAAAAGAAGTAAAAAACATTTGCAGTATATTGTTTCATCAGAAGGCAGGATTTTACACAGAATGTACAAAAATAATTGAACCGCACAGCTGTAGCCTTTGTTGCTAGGTGCCACACACCATGACTCATTAACAGTGGTGGGTAGTAATTTACTAAGTTACATTTACTTAAATAACTTTTGGATAAAAAAGGACACACATAACTTCAGCTGAAATACAGGACTCTCTGAAAAAAGTGGTGGGGTTGTTTTAAGATGCACAATAAGGAGGCACTTGAAGAAAAATAGGTTGCATGGTTGAGAAAGCCTTTACGACACAAATGCCACAAATCAACCCACTTCCAATACACCAAACAGCACAAAGACAAGTCTCAAAACTTCTGGAACAAAGTCATTAGGAGTGATGAGACCAAAATTAAACATTTCGGACAAAACCATAAACGTTACATTTGGAGCGGAGTTAAAAGGCCTATGATGAAAGGTACACCATTCCTGCTGTGAAACATGGAGGTGGCTCGCCGATATTTTGGGATGTGTGAGCTACAAAGGCACAGGAAAGATGAATGCAGCATGTTATCAGAAAATACTGGCGGAGAATTTGCACTCATCAGCTCGGAAGTTGCGCATGAGACGTACTTGGACGTTCCAACATGACACGGTCCAAAGTCATTGGACCATTGGCTACAGCAGCATAAAGTGAAGGTTCTGGACTGGCCATCTCACTCTCCTGACCTCAATATCATTGAGACACTCTGAGGAGATCTCAAACGTGCAGTTCAGGCAAGACATCTCAAGAATTTACAGGAACTGTAATAAAGAGCAACTATTTACAGGAACTGTAATAAAGAGCCTCATCCACAACTACCACAAAAGACTTCAAGTTGTCATTGATGTTAAAGGTGGCCATACACTGTATTAAGAACTGGGGTATGTCAACTTTTTAACAGGGTAATTTGGGTAGTTTCTGTTGTCATTGTGATATTAAGAGAGTGAGAGTAAACACAATTGTTTTACAATTAATAGCTTCACCCAACCACTAACTTTGAGTGAAAAAAAAGATTTTTGTGTTATCATTTATATTCCCTGAAAATTGTCAAAACATCACAAATTCTGCCAGGGTATTAGGTAATAGTCTTTAACAACAGTGATAAACAGATAATGGGAGCTCTGTTATGGTACAAGGTCTGAACATGTAGTAATTTAGCAAGATAAATTCATTCTTAATCCTGTGTAGATAATAATCTCAATTCAAAGGGCAATTACCGCTGACCTGTTACTGCTGTAGGTCGTAGATAGTGTAGGAATACCAATAGTGAATGAACCACTGCAGTCTGGTTTCCTTGTTTTCCTTAAAATCCTTTATTCTTCATGCTGCGCATGTATTCCCAGTGGTTTTCTCTGAAAGTTTACGCTCCATGTGTTTTTTAATATACAGATACCTTCAGTGAGCTGTTTGTGTTGCCCAGAAAGGCAAAATTGCTCTGTTATTATGACCCAGGGCTGACTTCTCTTCTGTCCCCTGCTGGGATGCTGAAGGAACATTGTTGTTCTTTCCAAGCTCATTTTTGCTGCAATCTTTAGGAAAAAAAAATGTTTCGTGAATAATACCAGTGTTTCTATCTAAGACAACCCACGACTACTGTGACTGAGTCACCAGTAGTTGCTCTTATACCAAACAACAACTATGTATAAACTATGAGAACTGGATAGGGTACTGCTCCGTCTGCCATGTCATCAATTTCACCAGTAAGTATACTCCAATAATAAAGCACTTTTGTCATAGGCTGTGCTAAATGTTCACAGATATAGTATGTCCTCTATGGCTAACAGCTAGATAATGAAGTAAATACAGTGCTTACAGGTGCAGTACAATTACTTGTCACTAGCTCTAACCAGCTTCCTGTTAGGAAAAGGCAGCTTTAATAATCACGGCATAATATGGCATATGGTATAATTGGTGAAATGAAGAGCCGTTGGGAGCCGTCTAAAGTGGCGCACATCTTAATGAAGCACAAAAAGCCGTTCACTGATGGCGGGATTGTAAAAGAGGCTATGAATGCGATGGCTGAAACTTTATTCAGGGACCATAAAAGTAAGTTCAGAACTAGACTGACAAACATTTAAATGACTCCACCTCAGTAGCATCTGACTAACTACCCAGGTGTGTCTGCATTTGTAATTGCATTATTTTGTTCTGACAGCATTTTTTTATTTATAATGTGAGATACACAAGGAAGAAATACATAGACATATACAAAATGCACATGCAGATGAACTAAAAGTTTTTTTTGTTATGTTTGATTGCAAAATGTGAGTTGTGGACACCAACATTTTGTAAAAGTTCAGGGTAAATGTTCTGTCAAAACAAAATTAATTTTGTTTGCGTTGAAATGAGTTCCCCAAATGTTTGAAGCAACCCACCTGCCAATATGTGTGCAGCTGTACCTAGACGAACTGATGACAATTTTGGGTGGTTCTTACTTTGCATTTTTAGAATAGTAAAAAAAAATCTTCAATAAAAAAATTTTGAAAGCACTCTTACTTCACAGCATTTACTGTAAATAAAACAACTGACATGTTATTAATCTTAGCAGACTTTGGAAATGTTTTTATAGTTCAGACCACTAGCATCATCTGCATTGTGTAACACAGTTGTTGACCACTACCTTAAATGAAACACTAGAGTTATAATATAATACTGTACATATATACAGTATGATCTTTCCAAACGCCCACACCTCAAATGTTTTGCCACTGATGTCAAGCTTTTCATCTTTCTCCATTCCTTTGAACAATCAGTAATGTAAATATTAAACCCACAGGCTGAAAAAAATGTATAGACTTTTAACATTGAAATGAAGAAGTCTCATTTGTTGTGGCACATTATGAATCATTTGCATGTATAAAATATTTTTAAAAAGCTATTTAAAAGCTTTTTCATTTTGAATGTGATTTTAATGTACAATGCAACTGAACTTTCTTTTCTTTTTGCCGGTTTAGATCGGCGTAATTATTATATACTGTATGTCCGTTGTGTGTAGTAAATGTTTTTCCCATGCTTTTAACTGCAGGTGAAAAAAACAAGATGCACTTAGCTTCACTTAGTGCCAACCTAACTGGGCCTTCTAAAACTAATGGTCATCATTATCTTATCATGCTACATAACATTTGATTAGAACAGACTGTCCTCTCCCAGCACATTGCTGATTATAATGTGTGTGTCAATGAATAATTATCCATTGACACACAAATAAAATAAAAATATATAAAAAAGAGAAAAAGAAGAGTTATCTTACTCACAAATCAAACTTGATGAAATGTATCGGCAAGGGTGCCTTTATTAGGTCTCGCTCTAAGTGGTTAGAAGAAGGTGAACAAAACTCTCATTATTTCTTTAGTCTAGAGAAATATCGTTCCACCAACAACAGTATTAGTAAGTTAAATATTAATGGAGCTATCACTGAAGATCATCGTAAAATATCTGAGTTTTGTTCAAAATTTTATAAAGACTTGTATAGCTCTCAATATAGCCCAACTGCGGCTGATAATTTTTTAAACTCCCTTTCAGTGAAGATAATAAGCGAAGTGGATAGAGAACACTGTGACATGCCAATATCACTTAAAGAAGTACAGCAAGCTGTAAACCAATTGAAAAATAACAAATCGCCTGGGTGTGACGGGCTACCCTCCGAATTTTATAAATCTTTTATCGCTGAACTGTCCCCTTTTTTATTGAAAGTCTTCATAGAATCCATTGAGAACGGATGCCTCCCCACCTCTCTGACCCAAGGAATAACAGTCCTAATTCCCAAACCAAACAAGGATAAATTATTTTTAGATAATTGGCGCCCAATTTGTTTACTTAACAACGATTATAAAATCTTAGCTCTCTTATTGGCTAGAAGATTACGGTCTGTTCTGGACTCCATCATAGTCGAAACACAATCAGGCTTCATGAACAAACGGCATATAGGAAATAACATTAGGCTCATTTTAGATATTTTAGATTACCCAGAAATGGTAGAGGAAGATGGGCTCATGTTGTTTGTTGATTTCTACAAAGCATTTGACACTGTTGAGCATCCGTTTATTTTACAATCCCTTAAAAAATTCGGGTTTGGTAACTTTTTTTCCTCAGCTATTAAAAGTCTTTATAACAATAGTAATAGCTCAATTAGACTACCAGGTGGTATGTCTCCCAGGTTCAATGTCTCTAGAGGCATCCGACAAGGGTGCCCGGCCGCTTACCTTTTCCTATTGGTAGCCCAGCTTTTGTCTGATCATATTAAATCAAGTGAGATAAACGGCATCAATATTTGTGGTAGAGAACTTATTATATCTCAACTGGCGGACGATACCACTCTCTTCCTTAGAGATGAAAATCAAGTCTCCGGTGCAATACATACCATAGAAAAATTCTCTATGGCCTCTGGCTTAAGGCTGAATATCAATAAGTGTGAAATCATGTCTATTAAGGACTGCATGAAATCTTCCATTTGTGGTATCCCAGTCAAGAGTGAACTTGTTCACTTAGGTATCACAATTACCAAGGACCAACAACAAAGAACTTTATTGAACTTTGACCCTATTATTCAAAAAACCAGGAAAAAGCTGAACCAATGGCTGTTGCGGGATCTCTCCCTCAGAGGCAGAACCCTACTGTCTAAGGCAGAAGGATTATCACGGTTAACATATCCAGCTCTATCTCTGTATGTGGACAAAAAACTTATTACTGAGATTGACAAGCTACTTTCTAATTTCTTATGGAAAAATAGAACTCATCATATGAAAAAGTCAGTTCTAACAAATGACTATGAAAAGGGTGGATTAAACTTTATTGATTTCTGTACTCTCAATAATACTTTTAAAGTAAATTGGTTGAAACATTTCTCTAAAAATCCTAATTCTATCTGGAATATCATACCACATCATATTCTGTCAAAACTGGGTGGGTTAAGCTATTTCTTAACCTGTAATTATAATATTGATAAAGTCCCAGAAAAAATGTCATCCTTTCACCGCCAGGCCTTCCTGTCATGGTCTCTTATTTTCAAACACAACTTTTCACCCAACAAATATTACATATGGAACAACAAAGACATACTGTTTAAACACAAATCTTTATTTATTGATTACTGGTTTAATAACAACATCATTTTTGTTGACCAATTATTTAACAAGGATGGTCGTCTTTACTCTTATAATGAGTTTCTAAAAGAATACAAAATTCCTGTGTCTCCTGGAGATTATGCTAAAGTCTTTGGAGCAATTCCCTCTGGTGTCTGTATGTTATATAGAGCTCAACCAAGATTAGACACACAACAACTAACTTTGTTATCGCTGACTGACACTTCAGTTGGTAAGATTTGCTTTTCTAGTAACAATGGTAAGAACAATAAACTAATTAGATCCCTGTTCAAAAAAGATATTATCACAGTTCCATATGTGGTTCCATATTGGAATAAATTTGTGCAAAACATTGACTGGAAGAGGGTCTGGCTCTTACCCAACCGATATTTGCTGACCAACAAAATTAGAGAAATATCATTTAAAATAATTCATAAGTTTTACCCGTCTAATGATCATATTGTAAAAAGATTTAAAAAAGACATTGATGTAATGTGCACTTTCTGCTCTATAAATATTGAAACAGTTACCCACTTGTTTTGGCACTGCCCTTTTGTACAGAGTTTCTGGTCTGACATTTGTAATTTTATTGCAAAAAAAATTGAGAAAGATTTCAAGTTGTTTTGGAAGGATGTTCTTTTTGGCCTTTATGACCTCAACAGAACTAAGACTAGGCCTAATGAAACTTTCATTATTAATCTCATTATTCTCTTGGCAAAATTTTACATTCATAAATGTAAGTTTGCCCGTTCCAAAACATCTTTTATTGCTTTTAACATTGAGGTCAAACATTATGTCAACACGATCAAGTATTCTCTTAATCAAAAGGCAACAAAAACTGTGAAGGTGTGTAAACAATTTGATAGTTTGTACAATTTGATAGTTTGTACTTCCCCTGGCAAAATGTGATGATGTGAGTCTTTTCTTTATGTTTTGTTTATGTTAAAAAACGTGTAATGTTGGAAACTGCACAATGTTATTTTATAAAGGAAATGAACGTTCATGTAAGATGTGCAATTGTTGAATAAAAAAAAAAAATAAAATAAAATAAAAAAATATATATATATAAAAAAGTGGGGAGGGGCATGATACACTCGTTAACCTATTGTTGGGAATAGTGGACAAAAACACCAAATGTTTTTTGCTAATATAAGATGGACTGGAACTCAAGAATTCTCAGGATCAGAAGAAAAGAAAAACACATCTGCGCATGACTATCAAACTTGTATGCTTTATTTTTAACCATAACTGACTGCTGGGTTGGGGCATAATCCAATGACAGTTTTGTTATTTTCAGTTTAAATCATTCATGACAACTCTTACTAACAGATGAGGGATGTGCTAGCGGTCATACTTTGCACCTGTGATCCACACAAACTGGTCAAAACGTCCAACTCTCAGTTCTCTGCATTACTCACTTGTTCGTTGAAACCGGGGGCTGCTGTACTATCACACTCTTGAATAACAACCTACGTTATAAAACAAGATCCGATAGCAAGGCAATGTTTCAAAATAAAATGACTTTAATGGTTATGCTCAGGCACAAGAAGCAATAGGGAAAATGCTTAAGGTGGAAAATTCCACACACCACTAATAAAGCATAGTTGAAAGCTAATTTTAACTATCATGTTCACAAAGTCACAACCTAAACAACACCTTTGGAAGTATGGATGTGATTTCCTCCCACCTTCACTTAGTTTATTAAAAAGCAAAAAAGAAACTCGAAGAAAAAAAAAAACAGAAATAGCGTTTATATGTTAATATATAATATAATATGATATGGGAAACATATACAGTATCTTTTTGTTTTGCTATTACAGTAATCTACATTTTGGAGGTATTAAAACAACCATTCTCTAAAAAGTTACAGTTGTGCTCATACGTTTATAGACCCTGGCAGGATTTGTGATCATGGCCCTTTTTCAGAAAATATGAATGATAACAAAAAAACCTTCAAGCCTCCAAGTGCCTCCTTATTGTGCATCTTGAAACAGCCACACCAGTTTTTTTAGAGAGTCTTGTATTTCAGCTGATGTCATTTGTGTTTTTGTTTTTTTTGGCATCCCAAACCATTTTTCTAACAGTTTGGGCTGAAATATTTGTTAGTCTACCTGACCTTGGTTTAGTTTCCACTTCTTTATTAGAGTTTGAACACTGCTGATTGTCATTCTTAGTTCCTTGGATATCTTTTTATATCCCTTTCCTGTTTTATACAGTTCAATTACCTTTTCCCGCAAATCCTTTGACAATTATTTTGCAGATTTGATAGAGATTTAAAGGGACATGACAGCAATAGATGTCATATACCAATCTGAGAACAGAGGACAGTACCAACAATCGCAGAAGAAACTGCCTCTGGACCATCAGTTATATCGGGATATTGTCAAATAAAGGTATGTCAGACCTATTTCTAGCTATAGCTTTTTTTTTTTAACAGTGGTGTTAAGAGCAAAACTGTGAATTTACTGTTTAATTATGTTAACATCTCTTGATTTAATGTAAATCAAAATATTTAAAATATCCAGCAAAAACCAAAGCAGACGGCAGTAAAAGCAACAAAGAACAACTCAGTAAATATTACTCCTACAGTTAATTTTGTGGATTATTTTTTTTTATATTTAATCCTAGCATCTCCAAGATAAATCCTAACCTCATCTCAGTAAAGAGATGACAAATGCCAGTATCAACTCCGTCATATGGATGTGATGGACATTTATTTTGCAGTACAGTTAACGCCTTGGCCCTTGACTCTATCCAAAATGAAACCAGCTACACAGATACACAGGATACATACTACATATCTACTGCTTGATCTGTTTATTATACTGTAGTCGTACTAGTAGAACTTGCCTTGCGTTATTAGATCTCATTATTCAAACTGCTTCTATTCCACACCAAGAAGCTCTTTTTTCAAACTTAAAGCACAGTAATTCACCTAATTTATACCCACAGAGGATGAGGCAATAAAATTGTAGCCATTAAGCAGGGTTTTCAGAGATGAAATTAGTTTTCATGCAATTATGAGACTCCACTAATTCTTGACACACAGTCTCAGTGGATGAAGCGGGGGAGCACACACGCCTCCATGTATTTAACAGACACCTACGCATACATGGATACCGAGACACACACAACACTTTTCCTGAGGCGAGATTGAGTGTCGTTGGTCTTGTTAGTACCTTGTCGTCACAGGAGAATGTAGCTAATTAAAAGCGCATGTGATGTTTATTAAGATTGCTAGCGAGACATCCACCCACACTGCCTCAAATTTCTTTCTTAACTTTGTTAGCTTGCACCAACACATGCACACACCACACGCAATTGCGTTCACACCAGCCACCTTGAGATTTAAAAAAATATATAAAATTATTGTTTGCCGGATGCATTGATTTAATATGGCACATGAATTGTTGCCTGTACAAGCTTCATTCAGACATGGGCCTCCGTAAGTGTGAAGGTCCTTTGATTGAGCATGTCAAAGGTTGTTGCCCACGCAGCAATTAGAGGTGCTGCAAGATGGTGTGAGAGTGTATGTACGTAATGTAATTGTGGTTTTTCTGAGTTTTTAGAAGAGGTGCAAAGACAGATGGCACACATTCATTGCCATATGATAAATAAAAACTGCTTCTTCTCTGTCTGCTTCCCCCTCAATCAAATTTTGTCTTTCTCCCGCAAAACTGAACTATCTTAACAGTGTTACTGACCTTGTCTTTTATACTGGTACAGATTACAAAAAGAAAAGAGTAATTTTGAACATTCGGTAAATACTGTATCATATCATGGATTCACTGGGGAGCACTGAGCTACTGCAGACCAGTCAAGAATTAACTCAAATATCATGCTCTTACTCTGCTTTCAAACAATAAGCACCACATTTGTCTGTTTTGCTTGGACTATTGTACTGGCTGCAGTGAGGCTAATTGCAGCTAATGTCTGGGGATGAAAAAAAGGGCGCTTTATAATTCACATCAAAAGCTCTAACAGTTATTACATAGACTTCAATTGTGATAATCAGGGAGTTGAAATATTAAAACATAATTCTACTGAGCAAACTTAGGAAACCTCTTAAAATAAATGCTGCTTTGTCCATTCCCAATAGCCTCTGCTTTGCCCTCCTGTTCCAATTTCCTTTCAGAAGAGATTGTAAAGTCTCTTGGAGTTGTCCATCTCATTTCTATGCCTGTCAGAGATTTGGGTGCTGAACAAAAGGGAAAGAGAGGCTATGAAGAGTTGGTGTAGATCAAACACTATAATGTAGTCCAATAAAGCAGGGAACTCCAGACGCCATTACCCACAATGACACGCTGCCAAATCGCTAGAAGAACCTCCCTGTCAGCTCTTAAGGAAATAGATCCATTTTCTTATGAAAAAGAGGGCTTTTGACAGTAAAGGAAAGGGGGAGGTGAGTAAAAGACAGCAGAGAAGTGTGAACGAGTGAGTGGATGGGTGAAAGCTCTAGATAAGATGAGAAGATGAGAGGTAATTGGCTCAATTATTGAAAAGAGGAGATGAAGATCAGAACTGGAGTCTGAGGAGAGGCAGGAGTGGTGTCAATATGTCACTTGTGATCACACTTGTGCACACTGCACCGTGCTGTATTGATCTGGTCTGTAGGCCTCCTACAGTATGTTTCTCTAAACTATTCTTTTTCCTGAAACAATACTTCCTTTATTAAAATGAACAGCTTAGTCAAGTGACACTTTCCAAAACAAAAGTAGGTGAAATCAAACAACTTCCAAACTCAGACCACTTACCTTCTGTGTAATACATGAACCCATCTCTTTTCCTTTTAAACTTATCATGTCATGTAAGACAAAACAAGTTGGCCAGCTGCAAAGTAGTATACTATTTTCTGCTCCAAATGTGCAAGGCTAACTTGTAAGCTATGCTACATACATGCAGCATGTCAGCTAAGATGATATACTCATTTATGTTTATCTAAACCATGCTGAAAAGGGAACATATTACTCAAAATGGAGACAACTAAAGCAAAATGAGCATCCGCCTCTGTGGTAACAGTGCCCTATGACCCCCGCGTATCTCCCTACTATATCGGTCTTGTATCTCTGACGCCTGAATGCGCAAGTGGCTAACCTGTCTTCACCTCTGTCTTGCTTGTTTAACTGCATCTCTTTTTCATAGTCATACACACAGTTCAAAGAAGCTTGTCTTTTCTATATTTTCTTTATCTTCAGTCACTCTTCACTTTCCTGATAAGATCTTCACTGTCTTTTAGGTTCTGCGTCATCTGCATATGTGCATTGCTTTTTCACTTGACCTGTTCTTTCATTTTTCTTTGGCCTCTTTTGATGTAACTATCATGCATCTTCTTTTCAAGCTTCTTCTCTATTTCTTTTAAACATATTATGGTAGGATATTCCTGCTCATTTTCCCCCAGTACCTTTGCGGTTTTCTTTGCCATACATTGTTTTCCTCTTTTGTACATTCTCTTCATCCCTCATCTCTTTTTTGCAAACCTTTACACCTGCCTTTTATTTTCTTAATTTTCCCAAGCCTTAATTCCTGATTCCTCTTTTCCGTCTCCTTTTTTTTCACCTACCGCAGTGAGGCAGCCTGGGAGATAAGTAGCCTCTGTGTAAAGCCATCAGGTTCCTGACACGATACAGTGCCACTTGCACATGCTCAGGTGTGACCCACAGCCAGACAGCCACTGAACCTGTCACATAAAAAACTGGTGCACAAGATGGCAGCCACTGAACAAGGCAGGACGCACAGAGGGGACATTTAAAGTATGAATTGTTGTTTAGCCACACTGGAGCTCTCTGACCTTGTCCAACTCGAGCATGCTGTCAAGAGTTGTAGACTGGAAAAGGTTGAACAGGGGGCACACACTCAAAGACTTGAGAAGTAACAACAAGACAAGCTCTTGATTTAGTTTTACATGCTTACAAACAGAGACAACAGTGCAAAGAAATCACAAACTATATTAGCTAAAAGGTTCTGACAGATAATAAACCACAAAGCAGAGACATGATAAGCCTTGCACTTATGTTCAAAATTATTGTGCATACGTTTCATATTAGAAAAAGTCATCATCATTTGTACAGCATGCATATCCACCCATCCACATCCACAGCTGAATACCTAATCAGCCGCCCACCTCCAAATACACACACTCAGAATGAGACACACAGCAGCGTCCCTGTGGGCCTGGTGGTGCAGCGTTTGTCTTGTAGTACGGCCTGTGGCTCTTACCAATTAGCAGAGCAGAAGAGAGAGATTTAAAACATGATGACACCATGGTGTTTTTTATCCCATGGGCAACTGAGGCCCCAAAAGCTCCGATCACAAGTGATCAGATCACATCAAAGTGCTAACACAGGCTGGATGACACGCACGACTGCACACACATGCACACACATGCACACACATGCACACACATGCACACATACTGTACACATTCTCTTAATATTTTCTTGTTTAATATGTCTGAATTCAAATTAAAAATCCAAGTAAGAATAGAACTGGGGGCACTATAGTTTTTACTATACATTTACAATTACTTTGTTTAAAGAAACATGGATGTCTGTTGTTAGTATCTGTACAGAAATGTGGCCTTGCTCAAGAATCCTCTGTTATGTTGCTTACTTGCTTGCCTTGCAAATTAAGGAACCTCTTGTGTCAGTGTTTACAAATTTACTTCAGATAGACATGAAGTGATTACTTCCTCATGTTCACAAAGATCGACCAAAAGTAAATTATCAACACTGCAATCATTGTGTTCTTTTCTATCAAAGCCCAGAAAATAGCAGTTCACATATGTTGATGTGGCAGCAATGTGTCTCTGTCTTATCACTTAGACACAGCTGGGCCCAGCATGTCTCATGACTCCTGGTCTGTCTGTGTTCCAAAACCAAATCTGATGACTTTGCAACTTTCTGACTAAATTAGACTGTGTTACAATTACATTAGAGTCAAATTACATCTTAGCCTAGGGAAAACAACTATGCTGTATTTGTTTATCCTGGCTGTGAGCACCATGTGGCAGCTCCCTCTCTGTCTGCCCCAGGTATGACTGGGGTCAATGGAAGCACCATGTAAAGTTCTTTGGGGGCCTGAGAAGGGTACAAAAAGAACTATATAAAGGCATGCCATTTACCATTTTATCATTTTAACTGTTATCACAAAAGTATTAGAATTTAGACCATGTCATTTCTTTAACACAGCCTGCAACTGTGCAGTTACACCTTCCAAAATCATTTCTGTTGTTTTACTGGAGAGAAATGGGAGAGCAGGGCTTCGGATGGCTATGTGGCCATCTAGCTGGGTTAATTAACATGTTGTTGGTGGATTCTTTAAATTAATTGTCCCACAAAACCGGAAACCACTCAAGAGTGTAAATGTTTGCAGTAGTGTAGAATCCAATCAATATAATAATCCCTGCCATTGCTTGTTTAAAAAAAAAAAAAGAAAAAGAAAGATGGAAAGCTTGATAGAACCCAGTTTGTTATCTTTCTATTCGTACACTGAAAAAAAAAAAAAAAAGATAAAATTTCTGGTTTCAAACTGGCAGCTATGATTGTCATATTAGTAATATAAAAAATAGGAAAATAGTTTAGTAGTCACCAGAAGCACCATGACACAAGTGAACAGTGCCACATGTGGTCTGCTGCCTTTTTCTGAGAGCTTTCAATGCACTCACTCTTCCCTGGGTCAAAGAGAATGACCAGGCTGTCAACGTCAGTCATGACTCAGTAACAGAGCAACCCACTCTCTTCACTCAGTCATTGACCAATATTACGCTATAGTTTTATCCATAAAAAGTGGGAGGCAAATAATTTAAAGTCATAATTACATATTATCCAAAATAAAAATGATAATCTCTTAAAACGTCCCCATTAATTCTTCAAAAGCAGTCCTTGAGTCTCAAATTGAACTGTAAAAAGCCTCAGCAGGAGAGTTGACTCTGAGTCACAAGGAAAAGCTATAATAATAATAAGAGTTATGTGTTCCTATCTCATCTCTCTGTGCCACTATCTCTATCACTATCTGTATTTACATGTTAAATATATGGTTTAACTCTGTTTCAAAATGCAACTTATAACTGTAAAAAAAAAAAAAAAAAACATTTAACAAAGTTCAAACTGGCAACCACAGCTGCCAGATTTTTAATACAAATTTTACAGATTTTTTTCTACAGTGTACGACTTTGGTAAAGTTGAATTTTTATTGTTATAATAAATAATAGCATTTTAAACAGGAGAACTTCTGAAAACGTTTCATGCACCTTCTTATGTTTATTCATGAATGCACTCTGCCTGCCCTTGCTGCAGTTGTGTATGTGGGTAAAAAGAACAGTAGAGGTGGTTACAGCAGCATCTCCCATGATGCCCCTCTGCTGACTGTCCCCTAAGCTTTGTCAACAACTCTGCTCTCTGATTCTTTCTACACACGAGCCTGCTGGAAGACACACATTTAACAAACTCCTCTCACTGAGGTTGGAGCTGCTGCTACAGCTATATAATATGATTTTACTGGGAGTAGTTACAGCTTTGAATTAGTTTCTGTCTGTTTGGCATTCAGACAGCTCCCATTTTTCTATCTTTGTCAATGTCTTTTTCTGGTCTCATCTGTCTTCACATTATTAGTCTTTAGACTCTTCTGTGTCCAGCTTTCACTTTCTTAGATTATATTATTAGAAATAAAATGCAGATAAATCTTCCTGGACATATGTACAGATTTGTACTTGCAGTACAGATTTGCCTTTGATTAAATATTTTATTTTATCATTTTATGTATATTTAAATATAATCCCACTCCGATCATCAAACACAGCTGATGTTAGACAGTTTTTAATATAAAAAAATGGTAGAATGTTAATCTAAAGTGACAGAAGTTATATAAACTTTAGTTTAGTTTGAGTAACTTAAGGTATACAATGCAGCAAAAAGTGGTCAAAATCTGACGCTTTTATCCAAAGCAACTTACATTAAGCTTTAATTCACCAGTGTTACAGCTGGAACACCACTGGAGGCAAGGTGGGTGAAGTGTCTTGCCCAAGGACACAACGACAGTATGAATTATGGGGAGAGCGGGAATCAAACTGCCAACCTTCCAGTTATAGGACAACGGCTCTACCACTGAGCCACTAAAGCCCTATTAAATCCCTGTAAGGCTTGCATGTTGAGTCCACCCTGCTTTGTTCAATGCTCTGCCTCTACTCTAAAAATTGTCTGTAACCCTGTGTGTGTCTGACCTGTGCACCACCAAATGAGATCAGTTCACATGTTAAAGAGGTCCTGTTGAACTTCTGAACTGTACACGTGTGTCTTTGCGAGCCTTAAATGTGTGGCTACAGTGGTTCTCGAAAACAGAACAAATGCTTTGAGGGGGTTGCAGCAAAACCACTCAGCGAGAGGATAAGTAACCTCTATCATCAACCATTACGCCTCTGTTGTCTCTCTCTGCCGCAATCTTGCCGTAAATCTGGAAGGAAGGCTTTGCGTTCATCTATATTTTATGCCTCTTGTGTAATTTTCATCTGTGAAAAGGGTGCAGTCTAAGCTCTTTGCCTTCCTTTAAAATAGGGCCTCCTTAATATCATCCACTCCTCAAGCCTCCATCAACAGATCTCTCTTCTACTCGCCTCAGGAGCGGTGGAAGTATATGTAAGAGGCCGTGTGTGTTCGATTGTTCGAAGCGTGTTCTGATGTGTGTGTGTGCCCTTGTAGGAAAAACAACTCATCTCCTTACTCATCTCCTCCGGAACAAATGCTTCCTGAGTGAATTTTCCTTTCAGAGCCGCAATCTCCCCCTCTAACAATAGTGCAGTCCTTTTTAAGATACCAGGAACAAAACACCATAGGCACATACGCACATGAAGTCTTTCATGGCCTTCTGCTTGCCCTAGTTAAGCGGACATGATGTTTATGGCTCCTCGACATGTGTATGGAGAAAAAAAACATTGGTGTTGATTCAAGAATGACATTAGCTGGGCAGTGGAGTAGAAGGAGGCCAAAGAACTCCAGGGTGAGTTTAGTGGCAGTGGGGGGTGATTCTTTTACGGGTGGGTTCATCTCTGTGCTTCTTCAATGGACATGACCATATGCAATTTACTAAAATGCCCTTTAGTATCTTTTTTTTTCTTCTATTTTTTATGCAACAAAGATACACACAAATCTCACATTTCAATTAACCTGCCAATGCATTCCTCTTTTTGTTTCTTCTCTTCAGGGAAATATATATTGCTGGAAATTTGGCAGTAAAGTAACAGATTTGAAACCATTTACACCTACAACACTGACATCAATTAAATATATTAGTATTTATATTTGATTTATCAAGGATAAATCCATGTTTTGACTTGTTATATTTAAATTCAAGCTAGTAAAAACAATATATTACAACCGTGAAGCCTTTGAGGACTGAAAGTCTTCTCAATACAAATGACAATGTGCTCTGATATTTTGCATGTTGTAAGTACATACAAGTTAAATGTCCAAGGTCACATTTTTCTGTGCCATTATCAACCCAAACAGGAGATATTTAAGCATACTTCCTCTTTCCTGCTGAAGTGTACAAGAAAAAGTTAGCAAACTTTAGTTCTACAGTTCACCTGAGGGTCATTGGCGTCATTATAAACAAGGTTTCCTCAACGTTATGTTAAACATTTATATTCATGGGCTTCGGTTTGCATATTCAGTAAGTGTTGACTCAATAACTCTATGGTAAACAAATGTGTAACAGTAACCACCTAAAAATGAAATTTACAAACAAAACCAAAAGGACCCCTATTAAAAAAAGAGACAGGCATACAAACGGATCAATGTGTATTTCCGTATATACAATGCATAATGCAAACAGTAAATGTCATTTTATTGTTTTAATTCTTTAAAACACAGTGTATTCCCAGAGAATACAGAGGAGAGTCCATCAGTTGTTGCCTAAGCAGCCTTCCCACAGAGTTGCACTGACTGTTTTGCCACTGAGCCAGCTGTGATGCCCTATAGGTCAGGGCTTGTCTCTTCTTGTCAGCGCATGCAGGTAACATCATGTAATGTATCCCTCGTCTCACTTTAACCCAATGGCCTGGGGTTTTGGCACAACTTCGGACTTGTATGTAGCAGTGTGCTTCCTAATTGAATTATCAGAGTGCAAAAACAGGCATCAGACAGGATTCATGTCAGACCTGCCCCTGAGCATCCAACTAGCCATCCAGCCAGTCAGATAGCCAGGCAGCCATTCTGTGCTCATTCAGAGAAAGACAAGCGCAGTGTGTGTAGATGCATGGGGGTCCTTGTGCTGAGGGCAGGAAAGTGTGTGTGTGTGTGTGTGTGTGTGTGTGTGTGTGTGTGTGTGTGTGTGTGTGTGTGTGCGTGTGTGCGTGTGCGTGCGTGTGTGTGCGTGCGTGTGTGTGCATGCGTGCGTGTGTGTGTGTGTGTGTGTGTGTGTGTGTGTGTGTGTGTGTGGTGTGCGTGAGAGAGAGCCCAGTGTGTAAATGCATGTGCCACAAGGCTCCAAAGAGAGCACTCTAATTTCCGTCTCAGAGGAAAGTGTGATTGAACACAAACCCTTTCGCCAGCGGGTCCAAGCAGCCACACGCTGCAACCACTCACACAGGGAGATAAAAAAAAAACAACTCTTAGTTTGTCCTGTATTTTTCCTCTTCTCTAACTGCACTTTTATTTCATCCCTCATTTTCCCTTTCCTAATTGAATATGATTTAGCCCACACATGTCAAAGCCCAGGGGCCACATCTAGGCATTTGTAAATGTTTGCGTGCAGTTTAAAAAAGATGTTAATAGATGTTGGATCATAGAACTTTGATCTAATCAAAGGGAAATAGTTACAGCGCATACAAGGTCATATGAATAAACAAATAATAATAATTATTGTAATAATAATAGCATTGTCTTTATCACTACACACTTAACTATTTATTTTGATTATCATTAGGGCCTGAATGTTTAGTCTTTCAAATATATATTTTTTATATTATTGTATTGTATTGTACAATTGTATTTGTTTTTTAATATTTTTTGGGACCTCTTGATATGATTCTTGTTTACTATTGTCCCTCAGTCAAATTAAGTTTGAAAGCACAGTTGTTTCTTTCTGTATCAGATGCAGTGTACTGAAGGAAAGGCAAATTAACTTTTTTTACACTGTTTTCCTTTGGGACAGTAGGATTGGGGGGCTTACTGTGAATGTTTGTGTGTGGGGGTGGGTAGTAGGGGTGTGAACCATCTGGCCATACACAGGCCTGACTATGTATACGATCACAACAGATTAGAATGAGGTGGAGGAAAAAGCTCTTCTTCTCTCCTTCATTTAACTCATCCCTCCTTGTCTCCCTCGCTTCAATAAACATGCTCCACTTCGGCCCTTTGTGTCTCTGCGTGTGAGTGTTTATGTGTGTTTGTGCGTGTAAGCATCTCTGCATCTGCGTGTGGCTTTGATTCCGAGGCACTTTCTGAAATGCCACTTAGTGTGATTATCTTCTATTGGCCGGTAATTGAGAACAAGTCACCTATTGGCTGCTAATTGCTTCAGTTGTGAGGCTGCGGTTGACATCCGGACTAACCTGCTGAATGTTAATCCCCATTGGGTCAGTATGTGGCTAGCCCTGATGCTAACAAGTGTGAGCGCTTGGCTGATTAAACAGATTAATGAGGCTAATGGGTGGAAAAAGCAGCGGCGCTTAAAACTATTGCATTGGGACAAACCAACAAAAGAGGGAATTAAGGGAACACAATCGACATTAGAAGGACACAGGAATGTTAATGCCCCGAAACTTGAGAAATGCCTGGAAAGCCACAGACATCAGTGAAAGCCACAGACATCATTGAAGCATGACCGTTGTAATTTATTATCCTATTTCACTGATAGTAGTATAAGTTCCCATATTTTTAATTATCTGAGCCAGACATCGTTTTGAATGCTTTATTAGCAGCTGTATTAGTTGTAGTTGTAAAAATATATAAGCTTTATTATTTTGACTTCCAAAGGTGAACTCCAGATTTCCCCCAAATGGGCAAGTAGAAGCCATCAGGATAGGAATGGCCCATAAAATGTAAAGCTTATGGTTCAAATCGGTATCTCACCCTGTACTTAGTAATAAAATGTATACACTTATCCTTTTTAATGTGTGGAACTGAAAATTGAGGGGACTATGGGGCGGCAGTGGCTTAGTGGTAGAGCAGTTGTCTTTCATCCGGAAGGTAGTGGGTTCGATTTCCGCTCTCCTTACAGTTCATTAACATGCACTGTCCCAATTTAAAAAAAAAAATGCTTGCACAGTAATTATTTTATTTTTTTTATTTATAGACAATATAGGACTATTGCTGATGTTTTGCAATTAATTGTAATTGCCATGGCAACTGTGTGATTGACATCTACCAACAAATGAATTGCAAGCACAGTGCGCTCCTTTGGTATTATGATTGATTAAAAATGAAACATTTGGAACAAGGGCTGTTCAAAGTCCTGATTAAATTAGATATTTGATTAGTCAAGACATTGCCACAAACTATCTTCAGCTGCTATAGTAACAAGAGTTGGCTGTATAGTAAGTTTAGCTTGCATAGTAACTTTAATTTTCAGGAGGAATTTAAACTAACACAGTTCAAATCCAAAGCGCTCTAAAATGAGTTGTATGCATGCTGCAACATGGTCCACTATTTCTACTGTGTAAATGCAGTAGGCCGTGTGATCTAACCCATCTCTTCATCTACTCTAGTCTGGTTGGCACTCACTCCCCTCTCCTGCCTGTGACCCCTGTGTTGCCATGCCGTGAGAGTGAGCTGTGTGAGGCACTATTTATATGTGGGTGGATTCTTGTGTAAGTTATAACACTACCATTCATTGTGTTTGTGTGTGTGTGGCTTTGCGTGAAAGGAGCTAAGTGAAAATCACCCCGGAGAATGATTTTTTGGGCAATTTGTCTTGTGTGACTGCTGTGACGTAGCCACTGCAGAGCTTTTTTGTCCCTTTCACTGGAGTGTTTTTTTGGCAGGACCAAAAAACACTGAATATCTCTGGTGTACTGGTGGGCTGATTCCCTGTTGATATAATGTGCATTCACAAGATGAGGTGCTGAGGCACAATTCAAAACTGTTACAAATTGACCTTGATGGGATGTTGTGGTAAGAGGAGTGGCTTTTGCCCTTTTCTCAACCCCCCACAGTTGTGCCACGCATTGTTAGACATTCTATTTGGAGCATATATTTGAAATATAGGCAATACATCAGAATATGAAAAAGATAATTGATGTTGTTGCAGGCTGTCTACATAATGAGCTCCGACTAAAGTAGATTTTTCTATCCAGCTTAGCTTAGTTACAGGAAAAAAAATAAAAAAGTATGTTGAGGCCTGCAATGCAAAGCAAGGCATGACAGTTATTTGTCTTGAACAAATCACATGCACTGGGCATTTCAAAGCACTTTACAGAGTTGACAAGAGGTTTTTGCAGCATGACACTGTAATGCTCTACACTTGAGACAAGCACAATTAATGTCCACAAATAATGAAAATCATTATGCACATTTCCGTGTAAGTAATATTGTATCTTTTTGCATATGACTTCTGTCACTATTGACTACTGAGCATTGCATTAATAATCATTCACCCTAGTAACTGTCTTAGTAACCGCTTGCAAAAGAAAATTTGTTGACATAGTTTCAGTAACTATGAAACTCATGGCCAATGCCTACCCAGATTACAATGAGAGTTATCCACTTATGAGTGACCCCAGGTGCCTGAAAATTAAGCAGTATTCTGCTCGGCTTTGTGTGCAGCAGAATTCATCCACAGAACAACCTCCAGATGCAGAGTGTTTAGAGTGCCGTCTATTCAAATCACTCATATCTTACAAGGACATAGAAGCTCTTTCTAAAGTGTGCATAAAAGGCAGTTTTAGCCCTCAAAAGCCATATTATTGAAGACCTTGGCTACTGGAATGTCATTGTGAAGTAAACAAAATGAAAAGTCTATTCTGAATTGATTTAATCCTGTAAGAATACCAGAAGGTGACTTTTTCTACAAACTTCACCATATTTAAACATTTAAATGACATCAGACTATAGTTTATTTAGCTGACTAGGACCTACCTTTAATAGGGTTTTAGAGAGGTAAGCTTAGTAGTGAGAATACAACATTCATACTTGAACAGCCCCACCAGTTTTTGTTTAAACCAGACATGACCAGTGAAGTGTGAGCTGTTAATTTTGCCAACATCAGTAAATATGGTGATCATATATGTTACAATATAAGTTAATATATATGTTGCAAAGAACAGGCACAGTTTTGTTGGTGAGAATGAAAAGAAACATGGTCAAATGACACGACTGCTGTGTGTAATGCCGGCCAATGCTTCAATGAATGTGGAAATTACACTTCCTTAATGAAGCTTAATGATGCATTTATGCTGCTATGTCTTTTTTAGAAAGGCTGATTTAGGTGTCAGGCCATTTTATGGTGGTGCTTGTTATGTCGATTGTATTGTATTGTAAGGCTTTTTTCCCCTTCTTTCCAGCTTTCACTGTCAGCACCTGGGAACGCATGAAGAAGAATTGGATGATTCAAGTTTCTGAAAGGCAGTATTTTCTGCAGAGCTGCCGAATTTGATTGCACCACATTGTACTGTGATGCACATTATTATGTCCGTCCCTTGTAGTTAATATGGCAATCCAGCACCAGAAAACTGTCTGTAAGTGACCGTGATGTGTTATAGCTTTTTAGTTACGCTAATGTAATCATTGCAGAACAGTAGCCTATAACAGGGAGTCACATGATCAAGTGCTGCAGAGGTAAAACACTCAATTCACATTGTGTTATCTGTAAGTGTGTTATGTTATGATATTATGCGGCTGCAGTGCAACCATGTCCAATGAAATTTATGGAGCATTTAGGAGATGAGAGAGATAATAGGCAGTGACAAAGTGGAGGGAGTAATCAAGCATGGCATATGTTGCTGTAACTCTATTAAACAACTGACTGTTATCTTTATGCAACTTGTATTTTTGATATACAAATATAATTAATATACTGGTGTAGCTATAGGGCCTCAAATGACATCACTGATGAATACAGTGAGTCTTTCTTTTGTAATTGATGGAGTGAACAGGCAGTGGAGCTCTAGAAACGGCAACATCGCCATCTAGTGGAGGCAGGTGAGAATGATGGAAGTGGTGGGGGAGTGGTGAAGTTACTGTATAAGTACAATGCAGCACTGAAGCACTGACCTTGTATCTGTCATTGGGGATGTAAACACCCACTGTAAACACCAAATGCACACAGAAAAGACAGACTAGCAGAGCCGGTGTTGAAATAATGACAGTTAGTCGCTGAAAATGGACCGATAAAAAAATAATTAACACCAGCAACAAATTAAGTTTGCTAATTTTATTTATTTTATTTTGTGCAGTTTTTTTTTAGTTTTTATGTGTTCAGTGTAGATATATTCTTGATTATGTAAACCGCTCATACTACAATTTGACCTTACTTAATAGAGTCCTGAATCATAATTAGATCTGATTATTTTCAAGTGTAAACTAAACTTATTTGTCGAAGGCTTAAGCTTTGGGGACAAAGGTACTCAAGACATCAGACATCCACTTATTATTATTTGGCAATATAAGGAGGATGGTGTTCTTTGCATTGATTGATGTGTTCTTACCGCACCATCCACAATGCCCAACCTCCTTCCATTTTCACTGATGTCACAATGTTTTTAAAGGGTTGTCTTACAAATAAAACTAGGAATGATTCAGGAGGAAGAACTGACCATCATTACTGCAAAACAAATTTCAGATGTTTAGAAAGAAATCTGATGAGGCAGATCATTCCAGCACCTTTATACAGTCAGACAGTGATGTGTTTGAGCTCATTCATTTTAGGGAATGTCATTTGAGTAACGAGTTTGTTCTTGCCCTTTAAAGTTTAAATTATTAAAGACAAAATATGTAACTGTAATATGGCTCTCTGCGTGTATTGTAAAAATCTCTAACCACTACCACTAACCCAACAGTCTGAATGAGCAGTTTCCTGTGAAGATGCTCTCACAAGATAAAGTGCATGACACAGCACACAGACACACACACATGCATACGTAGTCTGACACAGTTGACCAAGCTGTTGACATTTGACAAGTGGATGGAAACTGTTGTGGTCTGTGTAGGGCCCGACCCCACCATGTTGCTCCAGAGGCGCTTGAGCTGAAAATTCACCTGGGTTACATCTGCACCAGCACACTATGAAAAGATAAACACATTAACAAGAAAAAACTACAGGCTTTAACTTGTCTTGAAATTAGATGATCTGCAAAGATAACCCTAACACTCAGAAGCAAAAAAGCACAGTAAACCACTAAAATCAGAACGGTAAAGCTGAAGTTGTGAAACTGCAGACTGTGGAGAAGTCCCCTGATGTGATTTGGCTGTCCCTTGAAAAAGATTGTATTTTCTGTTAGTTTACAAATGAGATTTTAATTAGCAACCTCTGAAAATTAATTTGGTGTTGTTACAATGAGAAATGATGTCCCTGATGTATGCCAAGCCCTATATCACTGTTGTGCTGTTTCCACTGTTCACACTCTATGACATGTAAGAGGCTGATGGGAAAGAAATAAATAAAGACAGAAGTAGTAAAGCTTCTATTTTGTGTAAGTGGTTAGCACGCCTGCCTCACAGCAAGAAGGTCCTGGGTTCGATTCCCATTCAGGGCAGGGCCTTTCTGTGTGGAGTTTGCATGTTCTCACTGTGTCTGCGTAGGTTTCCTCCGGGTACTCCGGTTTCCCCTACCACCAAAAACATGTACAATAGTCCCTCCCCAAAACACATATGGGGCCAGGAATCCCCTGCAAAAGAGATTTGTAATCTCAGTGGGACTATCCTGGTTAAATAAAGGTTAAATTAAAAAAAATCAAAAATATGGTGGTAGTTTTGTGTTCCTTTTCGTTTAACTCTAACTATACTGCAGAGTTTTGAAACGATGCACTACTTCATTTAACAGCTCACTTTGCCCATACAAAGATTATTGACATTTTGAGGACAATCTTCAGGTCTAGAGTCAGTTTGGGGTTCATCTTGTTAGTTTGGAATTAGAAATAGAAAGCTTTCAAAGCATCTCTTTTGCTGAATCATGACAGCGGTCAATTATAGTTTAAAATTGTAATGAAGCCGTCACCAACAAATTGTAAGTTATTTATTGTTGTAGATTGCACTGAAAGAAAATGGCTCAGATGTGATTTGAGGTGCTTAGAGCCTAGATAGATATTTTCTTGAGAAGTGTAAACAATTTGACATCAATTTGATTTTACTATTTGATCTGGCTATTCTGGCTTATCAGCGCTTATCACTTGTGTCACAAAAGGTTAGCTTAAACAACTTTTTTTGCCAATTTAAATATATTTAAAAAAAAGTATAATTAATAAATGTTTGAAAATATGTAGTTAAATGCTTGATGATTATATGCACATTGTCCAATGTGCAGGGGTGTGTCCAGGGTTCTAGCAGCTAACGTGAACAAGCAGAAGAAAATGTATAAATAAATAAGCATTTGTACAAGGATAACACAATTTAGACAAGATAATACATATGTATCACAACACCAGTTGCCTCATAGGGCTTAACGACAACACCCCCAGTCCTTAGACCCACAAGGGGACACCTCAGAGAGGACCACAGGAGAAGGGTCCACTTGAGGGACGGACAGGCTTTCTGGACAAAATTTGTAACCCGCCACTTACATAGCAAAAATTCTTCAATAATCAATAAAATAAATAATGCTTTGATATTGCAAAAATATTTTTATTTGTTCATTCGTAAATGTCCCATCAAAATGAATTATAATAGAAAGTAATAATTAATGATGAAAGTAAAGATTATGAAATGTCAAGTGTTTCAAATTTACATATTTATATTCAGGACCAGGGACACAAAGCTCAAGGATGCATTTATCTGGCTTTTTTCTCTTCTAGTTGGGGTAAATAGTTTAAAGCCCAAATAGTATATAAAAGAAATCATTTATGGAAAAAAACAGGCTTTATGATGCCATCTACTGTTTTTAATGAGAAGCTAAACCAATGCTAAACTCTAAACTTCAGTTTGAAGTAATATATTAGTCTTTTCTGGAAGATAAATGGGTCCGGATTTATATATTGTTTTATAATAGAGAAGTAGGAGAGGCTGCTTTTAGGGGTGAGTGGAATCTGAGACAGAGACGAGCTTTAATTATACACACATAAACATATACAGTATATGTTTTATTCACCTATAGTGTGAAATAATATGTATGCAATCCATGTATTTTATGTATATGGGCATTGTTGCTTTGTGTCTGTCATTTATTTTGTGCACTATGGAGGCTACAGGAAAGACATGTTGTGGTCTCTGTAGGTGCCATTTCCTTTGAATGGCAGTCAAAACCACATTACGCAACGTGTGGTTCTACTCAAGAAACCTTCTTGAACAAAGCTCCTGCAAATGTGCTGGGACAGGTCTTTTTTTGATCAGTGAGTGCAGACATATAATCAATTAGAAATGCAAAACTCAATGAACTTCGGAACAGCTTGACTTAGTTATTTTATAAAACAAGAAATGCAAAGTATTTTACATACCATAGTTGATTGATACATAAGTTTTTTTTTCTCACAAAGGAAATAAGATATTGATCTAGGTTATTTTGAGTTGAAGCCCTGGCACTGACAGAGGGAATATGTTATATTCTTAGTGGTAAAGTGTAGCTGCCGTCAGAGCCAACTGTCAGTTCTTAAAATGCACGTTACAATTTAAAGGTCAATAAATAGTTATAATAATAATGTTCAGGATAAAAAAGTTATATATTTTTTGTTAATACATGTCAATTAATTATTATTATTATTCAGCTAAAACATAGAAAAAGGAGGAAACCTATTTTTTGTTCCACTTTGGAATTATTTAATTCAGAGTAGTTTTTACTAGCGCACCACAAGTAGAAGAGCATGTACCAAGTCTCTCTCTTGGAACTCATAAGGGCCTCGAGTAAGAGTGCCTCCATACAGCAATATACCTTCGTCCACCAGAGGGCAGGCTCCAAAGCAGAAATACTGTATAAGGAGAAATCCAATGGCGACTTTACAAGTGTAAAAATTATGTTTACAGCCTGGTACAAAAGATGGCTCTGGTCTCTGGAGCTAAGTTTTTACTACATCACAGCTCTTTTTGATAAATACTTCTGTTTACACTATCTGAAAACTATTGTTTTACTATGCAGTAACAGCAGACAAGCCTAAATGTAACCGCCATTTTATTGCCTTGTGGTAAGGCCAATTTTGGTGAATGGGAGCAATGGGCACACCACATCCAATTTTATTTAAAATCTACTGCATGTACAAGTTGAAGATTTGTGTTTAAATAAATGTCTGTTAAAACCGAGAACGACCTGAGTCTTTGATTTAACTTGAGGACGAATCAGTGCTTCTTGGTGGAGGAGAGAAGAGCGGTGCCAGTTGCAGCGGAGCCGTAAACAGCAGCTTGTTAATTAGTGAATTCACTGTCGAGGATCAAAGGAAAGATGGACAGCATGCTCATTATGCATGCAAACCAGCAGCAACCGGGTCTAAGAAGTAGATTAACCTTGCTAACTTTAAAGGGACTCTATTAAGTGCTTAAAGGGGTAAAGTGCGCAAGACAAACAGCACCCTCCCAAGATCTAGAAGATTTTATGCAAGAAAGCAATTCAGACAAAGAAATCTCAGACCTCTTACACGACAAAGAAAAGCTGCTCCTAAGCCAGTAAGTCTGCCTGAACTTCAACATCACAGCCCACTACAAATGTGCAACAGTTTTCTGTTCCAGAGAAGACCACAAGGTGGCAACCTACAACCAATGCCACACAAGAAGATAGCACCACAGCCCTGGCTAGAGCGTTAGCAGAGTCTATTAACATAAGCTGTCTGCCAGTACCAGAGCCTGCTATTTTCAATGGCGACCCTCTCAAGTACAAAGATTGGAAATGTTCTTTCAGACACTAATAGACAGGAAAAACATTTCAGTGAATAAAAATATTTACTATCTCCGCAAGTACGTTGCTGGACCGGCCAGAAGAGCTGTTACTTTCTGTGGGGTAGGGATGCAGTGCACTACGCAGCATGGGACACTCTGGAGGAAAGATATGGAAGTTCATTTGTAATCGCCAAAGCCTTCAGAGAAAAGTTAACATCATGGCCAAAGATCGGAACAATGGACAGTGCTGAATTACAAGAGTTCTCAGACTTTCTCAGAGACTGGGATGCTGCTATGCTGTAAAGCTATGCTTGGCGTCCTAAATGAATCCAGCAAAAAACAGAAAATGCTTAGCAAGCTTCCTGATTGGCTAACAGCAAGATGGAATAGAAAAGTCATTAAGGTTGAAGAGCAGCATCGTTCCTTTCCAACATTCAGTAACTTTGTCAACTTTGTCACAAGAGAAGCCAAGATAGCGTACAACCCAGTAATGTCACTCCATGCTCTCAAGGGAAGTGGCTCAGAGAAGGTTACGCCCACAAAGACACAAAGACTCAAGTGCTGGCAAGCAGTGCAGAAGAGAAACCAAATGCAAAGAAATGTGTCTTGAAAGATTTGTGAAATATTAAACCATAGCTTTCACACATGTCGAAGGTTCATGGACAAGCCAATAACGGAACAAGTCAAGTTTGTACAAACAAACGGCATATGTTTTGATGCCTTAACACTGGACACTATTCAAAGAAATGTGAAATAAGAAGTGTTTGTGACACATACAAATGAAAACATCCAACCTGTTTACATGATGAATGGGACAAGGAAATTAAAAAGAACAAAGAAAGTGACAAGGAACAAAAGGAAAGAAAAAACATAAAAGACACAAAAGCAATCAAACAAATCCACAATCAGTCCAGTCTGGTTATCCACAAAAAGTGACCCAGAGCATGAAGTCCTGCTGTACAACCTTCTAGACAGTCAGAGCGACACCACATTTGTTTCACAAGAAAAGGCAGATCTGCTCTGGACACTGAAAAGAGACATGTACAGTTAAAGCTTTCTACACTGTCAACCAGAGATACAACTCATTCCAAGTGAAAGACAGTATGGGCTACAAGTCAGAGGCTTATATTACTCAAAGAGAAGCCTTCTTTCTGTAACCTATACAAGAGAATTTATTCCTGCCAATCTAAGTCACATCCCCACTTCTAAGACAGCAAGAGGAATAGTCCCTACCTGGAGCACCTTGCCGAAGAGATCTTCCCTCTCATAGAATGTTGTCCTGCTCATAGATTACAACTGCTCACAAGCACTGTTACCCAGAGAAGTTGTGTCAGGATAAGACAATGAGCCATTCGTGCATAGAACAGACCTGGGCTGGACATTAGTGCTGACTATGGTGATGCTATTAGAAGCAGCGACAGAATCATTGTCAAGGAAGTAACACCCAGTCAGTCATCAGATCAGTTGTCAAATGAAGTCCATTACATTTGTTGCACAGACGTAGTCACACCACCAGATATAATTAAAGTCCTTGAGTCTGACTTCAACAAAAGAGAGGTGAAATATTTTCTTGAATTCAAGTTCATTTGTTCGGTTCCGCCTGTTTTCCGACCTATGCAAACTTTGATCTCAAGTACTTCATGGCACAAGGTCAAGGTCAGTTCAGTTAAGCAACTCAAAAGAAACAATTCATCAAAAGAAACTTTTGTCTGGATGATGGCCTTGTCAGTTTCCACTCAGAAGAAGAGGCTATCAGTCTAGTCCAAAACAACTCTTCAGTACTGGAAAATGCAACTGCACAAGTTTGTTTTCAATAGCCAACAGGTTCCTGGCCTTCTACCTAAATAAAATTGTGTAGTGACAGAAATTAAACCAAGACCTAGCCCTGGGTGAGCAACAGATTGAAAGAGCCCGAGGTGTTAAATGAGATGTTGTCTCAGACCATCTCCAGTTTGAGTAGTCGTGAGAATCTACTCTCCAGTCGAGAAGTCTTGTAAATGTCACGGGTACACAACAGGAACAGGAATCAACAATCCAGCAAAGGACAGGGGAAAACACACAGAACTTATAGGGAACACAATGAGGCACAGGTGGAACACATTAGGGCGGAGCAGGTAATCACAAAGTAGGTAAAGACACGAGGACAGGAAGTCAATCTAACAAACAAGCAAAAGTTAGACACTTCACAATAATACACAGGAAATTAAATACATTACATCAACAGACAAGTTTGGGACATGACAGTACCCCCCCCTTAAAGGCCGACACCGGCGGCTTCGAATCTTGTGGGGTTCGACGGTGACAGTCCAGAAGGAGTTCGTAGTCCAGCCAATACCCACAGCGCTCCCCTGCCCCCGAGCCGGGAGGGCGGCGGGGGTCTGGAGGCAAGGACCAAAAAACACCGTGGCACATGAGGGTCCGGCGGAGACACAGGAGGGTCCGGCAGGGCAGGTTCAGGCGGCACAGGCGTCAGTTGGCACAGCGTCAGGCGGCACAGCGTCAGCGACAGGCAGCACAGCGTCAGGCCACTCGAAACCACTAGCCACTAGAAGAAAGGAAACTCAAAAACAACAGCCTGAACAGGATCAGGTGGACTAGAATCAGGTGGTACTGCATCAGAGGGAACCGCATCAGACGAGGCAGAGTCGAGCGCTTCTGAAGCAGACGGAGCAGGGTCAGACGGAGCTGGAGCTGGAGCAGACGGAGCTGGAGCTGGAGCAGGGTCCGGCGGGGCCGGATCCAGGTGACTGGTTCCAGGACTGGAAACACTGTTGACTGCATCTAGGATCCCAGGATAAAATATTGCCGGAAGACCAGTCAATGTGAGGGTTATGTTGACTAAGCCATGGGTAACCCAAGATCACAGGGTGATTAGATGAATTAAACAGGTAAAAACTGATCTTTTCAGAATGGTGATCCGAAAAGGATATGACCACAGGACATGTGCTGTAAGTGACAGTGCGCAGGATGCGTCCCTATGGATTAGCCCAATTTGGAAGCAAGGGTGGTGTCCATGAAGTTAGCATCAGCTCCTGAATCAATTAGAGGTAACAGGGTGCGTGAATGAGAGGTGGTAGTTAGCTTTACCCTAGACAGCTGTCGCCTAGGGCCATTCTTGATAGTGGTTGCACTCACCACAGTGGACTTGGTTGATAGCCCACCTTGTTTAACCGGGCAGGTGACGCGGAGATGACCCAGCTGACCACAGTAGAGACAACGTCCCTTGTTCATGCGCCGTTGCCTTTCAGCAGGTGAGAGCCTTGTACGACCCACCTGCATGGGCTCTTCATCTAGAGGAAAGGAGACAGGAGGACTGGATGTGGGAGGAGACAGTCAAAAAGAAGGGCTGGGCACGACTATTGGAGGAGGAAGTGGGACCTCATCTTTGGAGTTTACCCTCCTTCCCAGGCTAAAAAGGGCGAAATCTCTCTCTCTCACTTTGTCTTTTGTCAATCCTGGAGGCTAAGGCAATTAAAACGTCCAGCTCAGAGGGCAGGTCCAGAGGAGTAAAATAGTCCTTGATATTCTCGGAAAGACCACGGAAGAATGCATCCACAAGTGCTAATTGATTCCAGCCACTGTCCGCTGCCAAAGTGCGGAACTCAATAGCATAGTCTAAACGCGGCGACCTTGACACAATGTTACCAGCGCCTTGGCTGCCTCTGGACCAGGAGTGACAGTCTGAAAAATTTGAGTGAATGTCTGAAGAAACGCAGGCAAAGTGTTGCAAACGGCTGACCCTCGATCCCATTCGGCTGTGGCCCATGCTCTAGCACGGCCGGACAGGTACGAGATAATATAGGTGATCTTGGCCCGATCGGAAGGAAAAGCTTGAAACTCAAAAGTGAAGTTTACACTGAGACAGGAACGGACGGCAATCTCCCGACTCGCCAGTGAACCTCTCTGGGCTGGATAGCCGAATCTGTGAGGACTCAGGAGTGGACGTTCGCTGAGCAGCTTCATCAGAGACCTGGCCTGACGTGGGCAGCATCCTCCGATGGCACAAGTGAAACATCCTTCCGTTGAATCCGTTCCAGGAGGAAATTCATCTAGGCTGAGAGTTGGGAGTTGACCTGCTCGCAGCGACTTCCCTCAGCTCCTGTCGGAGCAACCCAATCTGCTCCTCTTGCCGCTGAAGCCGCCGTCCCAGGGCCCGAAGAGCAGCACAAACCGGGCCCGCGGAGTCCATGTTTCTGGCTGGATTGTTCTGTCACTGGTACACAACTGGAACAGGCCGAAGGACTATCAATGCAGACCCCACGAATGCAGACAGTTCAAAGTGCCAAATCCAAAATTTTTAGTCAAAAACAAGGTAAAGGTCAAAACACAAAAACTCTGGGTTTCAAAAACAAGCAAAAGTAAGACACTTCACAATAATACACAGGAAATTAAATACATTACATCAACAGACTAGTTTGGGACATGACAGTCAACTGTAAGCTCCGTTTACAACCCACTTGTCTTTGTGGCACCTTTCATTCTACTTGGCAAGTAAATACTACAGCAAATGTGTTGTGACAAGACTAGGACAAACCACTTTCTAATGAGGTCAAGCCACGGTGTGAGTCCTGGCTTCTAGATCTAAAGAACCTTGCTCATGTCAAGACTGATCGCTGCTATCTTACAGCAGATTTTCATGAAGAAAGGCCAATGAACGTATGTAAGTTATCAAGTCTAACAAGAAAAACAATATGTATAAACAAAGTTGTTTGGATTGTTCCCAGAATTAAAAGCCATTATTACAGTGTACCCTACTAACTATGTAACATGCACATTACCTAGTCTCGTGTGAGTTTGCTGCTGCGTAATAACACTCAGAATCCTTTAAGAGCTGAAAATCCTGTAAAACTATACACTTTCACTGAAAATAATATACTACACACACTTATGGTCATTGCTTTTTCCCAGAGAGCCTTAACTGTAGCTGAGCCGATTTCTTTTGGTGTGCCAAAAATCTATTGTCGTTTTATTTAAACATAACATAATAAACATAAAAATAATATTCTTCAAATTAATTGCTTATCAATAAATGAATTTAATTAAATTATTATCTCAAAACAGCACTGACAGAAACAGGCTTCTGACAATAATACTGAAATTAACAATAATCTGAATACCTACCAGTATTTAAATTTCAAGCTACACAAGACCTTTATGCTTCTGGTATTCTGGTATTTCTTTACACAGAAAGGGTTTGAAGTAACTTTTTACCTAAAAGATGAATAAGATACTGCACAGCTGAGTGACGGAGCATGTTACCAATTTATAAAAACATTAATGTTGCCAGATAAACACCACTCTTAACTGACATGAACACATAACAGTGCCATGATAGTTTGACAAATAAAAAATAAAAATATTTATTTATAAATTCAACATTAATTACA
Source organism: Perccottus glenii (assembly GCA_024416835.2). Classification (NCBI taxonomy): domain Eukaryota; kingdom Metazoa; phylum Chordata; class Actinopteri; order Gobiiformes; family Odontobutidae; genus Perccottus; species Perccottus glenii. The sequence continues at coordinate 17,589,862 of CM044549.2, forward strand.
CATTTATTACTGCTCTACTACTGCTTAATGGTGAGCATGTTTTATAACATGGTATCCAATCTATTATCTAAAAATTGTTACAACCAAATAGACTAGAGTGCTTTATCAAAAGCTATGTTATACAGCTCTAGAAGAAATTAAGAGACCCCTGCAAAATTCTCTGGTTTTACTATTTATAGGTATGTGTTTGGGTAAAATTAACATTAAATATAAAAGTCACAAATGATTATTATTTTAACAAGGTCTGTAGATATTTGAGAGTCAGAAGATTCCTTAAATAAACTCTATTTATTTAAAGCAGTTATGTAACATATACTGTATGTATATGTTACATAACTGCTTTAAATACTCTTGCACTTCTGATTAGATACTAAACTGCATTTTGTTACCTTGTATTTATACTTGTATAATGAAAATTACATTTTAAAAATTGAATAGAATAACATAACATAAGAGCTGGGTGTTCTGGGTTAAATTTTGATACCTGTCAATCAACATAAAATCTAATATTTACAAAAACATTTGCTGCTGTTCCAGACAAAAAGCATGAAGAACCATATTTGCCCCAAAATACTATTCCTCCCCGTTTATAACTCTCTCTCTCAACTGTCTTTAATAAGTAATTTTTTTCTATGTAGTGGATTAATTAGAGTAGCAACAGCATGTAATACTGACAAGAGTTAAATAAAATATTAGTAACTGACTTTCACAGAGAACACTCCTTGTTTGAAGACAATCAGAAGATAAGCATTATTATCTGAAAGCATCAGTTGTACCTCTTTGTAAAATGTAACGTGTCATAAACAACCACAGAGCTACATGTTCCGCTCAGGTAGCCAATCACATTCTTTCTTCCTTTAATGGAAAGACCCGGGCTGCTTATAACTTGGTGAGAGGCCATCTTGGCGTGACTTGAGATCATTGGCACAAATGGACAGGCAGATGTTTCTTTTCATTGTTTTATCAGGTAATTTTAAGTGACTTAAAACTAACCTTTGACCATGTTGCTAAACATATGTTAATATACAATTGTGTAACTGTTTTGCAGGATTTACTGCTTTTAGTCCATGGGTCTCTGGATCAGTGTTAGAAGTGGTGTTGAGACCAGGAGACGACATCACTCTCCACTGTGACTGTCCATTATCACTTGGATTCTACACAGTGTGGTACCGTAATTGTTCTCACCTAAACCAACCTACACTGGTTCTTCAAACAAAGCTGGAACAAAACACTGGCCAGAGGATAAGACTCTTGCCTCGTTTTAATTTTGTCAAGAACACCTCCTCTAATTCCTATGACCTGATCATTACTAATATCACTGAATCTGATGAAGGCTTCTACTTTTGTGGAACTGAGACGAACAAATTTGAGGATCAAACACGCATTGTTCAAAAGACTGTGTTTACGTTTGGAAATGCCACAACAAGAATACTACTCAGTAAGTATGTCTCATCTAAAATATGTAATGATGCCTTTAACATTCATATGTCCTATGGAGCACAGCATTATATTAGAAGAGTGGGGAACACTTTAACAAGTTACACGTTTATTACTGCTCTACTACTGCTTAAGATTGAGCATGTTTTATAATGTGTCGTCCAATCTATTATCTAGTTTAAATATTGATATATATGAATCTGATATAATGTAAGTACCTATAAAGAGTAAAGAGTACATCATGTCAACATAACAATACAATACATACAATCACATATAATAAACACACTTTTGTGAATCTAGACTCCCGTAAGCTGAAGGACCCGACAGACTGTGGTGTTTGTTGGACACTGCTGTTTTCTTTGTGCCCAGCTATGGTTCTTCTCTCCACTCTGCTCTCTGTGCTTTTGATTTATTTCGTTTGTCACAAGAAGGGTAAATGAAACTATGACAATTTTACACATGTTTTATTTAATTTATTACATTTTTCTATGTGTTTGGTGAAAGTATTTTTATTTTACAGATATTAACAGAGCTGAGGCCAGAGTTCAGATGAGACAGAATGAGGTAACAACAACATTTGTCTTTTGATCATTCACCAGTGAATAAGGAGCTTAACTCTTATATCAGTGTTATGTCATAACATCTTTTATAATTTTCATATTTTAGGTTGAAGATGTGTGTTATGCTGCTTTAGAAATCCGTCAAACATCACAAAGGCCAAAGAAGAAGACAACACCCAACACTTCTGACTTTAGCACATACTCAGCCGTCAAAACCTCCAGATTATGAAGTGCACCATTTTCAATTAAAATGCTGGGTTGTAAAGTCAAGAAATGTCAAAAACAACTAACAATTCAGTAGTGTATGTTTCCATGAAAAAGATTATTCAGTTATAAGGATAAAAAAGTTTCAAACAAATGCATCTCAGTTTAAGAACTCACAGAGAATTTGTCTTTGACATAGTTTTCTTAGTCTGTGTTTGTTCTTTGTGGGCTCAGGGTTGGGGGCAGGGCCAAGAGGCGCTGCTGAGCCACAGAGACAGCGCTGAGAGTGATCAGCACCAGCTCACAGAGGAAACTGAAGCAACTCTGTCCATCTGTTTGACTAGTGTTAACTTTACAAAATGAAGCTAAGCTCAATAACCTAAATAAATGGTAGCATGTTTGAGAAGGTCTGAAGTACAGTAGCCTCTGAGTGAGTATGACACAGACAGAACTCACTGGAGTCTGTACTGCCTACGTCTATGCACTCAGATTTGTTTTTGCTTCTCTTAGGGTGCGTTCACACTTGCCAGGTTTGGTGCCGTTCAAATGGACTCTGGTGCAGTTGCTCTGTTAGCGTATTTATTGTAAATGCTCCAGACTAACCTCAGTGCGCACCAAACACACGCTCTGAGACCCCTTTAAAACAGAAGACTTAGAGAGCAAAATCTGGTATGGTATGGAAAGTGGAACATAGACTAGGTCAAACAGGAAGAGCCCTTATAAATCGGAAAAGAAAACAAACCAAAACAATATTGTCTAACTAAATTAAATGAAAAGAGGTCAAATGTGAAGCACTGAGAAGCTACAATGCTATAGTAACATGCCTTATTACCATTTGGCCCACTTAGTGTCTTCCTTACTAAATGAATGTTTTTTTCCGTTTGGTCCACTTTAAATGTTTAAAATGCACTCTGTGAATGTTCAGCGGACCAGGGCTTTTAGTTGACAAACTGAACTAAATAGATTATTTTCTTTTTTGGTGTGAACTAATGAAGTAGATTACAAGTGTGAACACACCCTAAGTTAATAATATCTAGAATATGCCTCATGCTTTTTGCTTATTACAGCTTGTAGCCCATAGAAAAAAATTAAACAAATCTTATCTTTGCTGTAGTTTGTACAGAGCTGAATTCAGTCCACTGAGAAATAAATACCTTAAACACTTATTTAATAAATCTTGATAACAAGAGCAGGTTGTCACTGAGTAAAGAGTCACACAAATGATATTGTCACAAGCAGAGTGTGTAGCCGCATAAAGAGTGGAATATAGCTCTAGTTCAGTTCTACACATTAAACATAAGAGCTCACTGTTTAACACAGAGTTTAGGTTTTAAATGAGCTCCACCTCTGGGCCTAAAGGAAATGTACTGTTGTTGTAAATGAATTTGCTGCTGCCAGTTTTTTGTGAGTGGGCTGACTTTTCAAATTGGTGAACAAGAGTTGTACAGATGTAGGGCACTGCTGTTTCTGTAAATCTATGGTGAGGCAGGGCCCCATGACGTATCACGCTTAGGGCCCTCAGATGAACAGGGCCGGCCCTGTAAAACAACCAACAAACTGTACATTAAGTGAATAAATAAAACAATAACAGTATAAATTTGCTACCAGTGTGTCCTGTGCCCTATTTGTCAAACCCAGACAATTACTCTTATTCCACTTAAAAACACATATAAAACCAGTGGTGGGCCGTGAGGGCCAGCAAGGTCTTCCCTGCTGGCCTAAAATCATAGCTTTTCTTTTGGTTGTGCTGCTTCCAGCAGTGTATGTTTATGCTGGAGCTTTTATCAGAACAGATTTCAGCCATGTGTTTCCTGGGTTAGAGGGCCAACAAAACCAAGAGGACACAAAAACCAAACAGACAGGAACCAGGGACCAAAGCGAAGGGCGTAGTTATCCCTTTTGTTTCTGGTTTATCTGAAAAACTTAAACCTGGGAACACGCTGTGTCAAAAACTGGTCCATCCCAAAGACAAGATCCCCTCGCACAAACAGAGTAATGTAGTTTATGCAGTTCAGTGAAGAGTGCAGTGACAGTAATGTCAGAGAAACAAAACCACACAAGAGGATGTATCAGCACAGAAGAGCCAATCCTGATGGACCTGAGTCTGCAGTCCACCTCAAAGAGAAAGGACATTCCTTTAAGGACAGAGCAGCCCTCTAGAGATATAAGCTCAGCTCTTTTACTAATTGATCTCAAAATTGATAAAGTTCCTTGGAATTAGAGACGAAACATCTTCACCTTAAAAACTGACTCCAAATACTTTTGCTTGCACCTTTTCTAACCCATACATGCATCAGCAGCAGCCTGCAGATTGAACCGTGGTTGCCTCTGTAAGCCTGTTCAGTCACTTAAATGAGAAGGTTTCGGGATCAAAACTGCTGCGCTGTTTCAGCGGACATGACGTAATGCGCGGGTGTGCTCGCTCACCTGGTTCTCACTTCATGATTTGCCGTCATAAGTAAACTAAGTAACGCTAGCGGCAAAGTTGAAAATGAATCCTGCAAACACAGGGAAGAGACAGGCCTCCAGCGCACTCAAAACCGGCAGATTCTTCTTCGGTCGTTTGTCCGTGCTTGTACAGGCGTGCACTCAGTGAACACACACAATACTGGATGCAGTACCGCTAACGCCAGAGGTGGCACCCTAGTGCAGAAACTCTGAATCTTCTGTAATGCACCTTTAAAAAACGTCACCCATAAAAACTTACCTAAATAGGCAGATGCTGCAGTTACACATATATTAGCACAGCATTTGTTTTACTTCACAATGTAAACACAAGTTTGTGATTCTATTTGTATAATTTGTATAATTTCTTTAAATGGTGGAATGTCATAATGGCTGTTTTTAGACAAACCTAAATAATACAGTGGTACATGTCAAGTTGAAAGAGCACAGGAAACCACCACAAACAGAAGTGCAAAGATAAAAAAGCCCGAAGTGAAACCATGAAGCTGCAGAGTTTTCTGAAGTCTTTCATTTGAACTGATTTGAAAACAAATGTGATTATTATTAGTGACTTCTCAACATTAACATACTTATTATAGCATTTACTGCAGTTATAAGATTATACTCTACTCTAAGATAAACATTATTACCTAAAATGTGTTTGCATTGAAATTACATTGAATTACACAGAAATGTTTCTTTTGATGCTTTTTGGAATATCCTGTACAGCTCAAGTACAATGTCAATTTAAGAAATATTTTAATGAGCAGATAAATTCTCGTTGCATGTCATCCCACTGCTTCAGCCACAGGTCCATTACAGACCTTTTAACCACATAATTACTGATATTTTTCAGTTTCAGATTTTTGAGCCCGTTTCGGGGGGGCGTGGCCACAGCTAAGGTAAATAAAACATTAAAATAAAAAGAGGCCTTGAGTTCTACACAAAAAAAAAAACAAAAAAAAAACAAAAAAACACGCATTATAAAATTATCTATAAAGCTCAAAATTCCTTTTTTTCCATTTATTTTTAAGGATTATTCTTACAGTAAACTTTAAAGATGCATTTTACAAAGTGCATAACACAAACACATATACGGTCTGCTGTGGTTGAACAAGCTGTTAACGTTTGACAAGTGGAAAGAATGTAGTGGATTAATTAGAGTAGCAACCGTGTTTAATACTTCCAAGAGTTAAACTATTAGTAACTGACTTTCACAGAGAACTCCTTGTGATTGAAGACAATCACTAAAAAAGATAATTATCTGAAAGCATCAGTTGTACCTCTTTGTAAAATGTAACGTGTCATAAACAACCACAGAGCTACATGCTCCGCTCAAGCCAATCACATTGTTTCTTCCTTTAATGGAAAGACCCGGGCTGCTTATAACTTGGTGAGAGGCCATCTTGGCGTGACTTGAGATCATTGGCACAAATGGACAGGCAGATGTTTCTTCTCATTGTTTTATCAGGTAATTTTAAGTGACTTAAAACTAACCTTTGACTATGAAGCTAAACACATGTTAATGTACAATTGTGTAACTGTTTTGCAGGATTTACAGCTTTTGGTCCATGGGTCTCTGGATCAGTGTTAGAAGTGGTGTTGAGACCAGGAGACAACATCACTCTCCACTGTGACTGTCCATTATCACTTGGAGTCTACACAGTGTGGTACCGTAATTGTTCTCACCTAAACCAACCTACACTGGTTCTTCAAACAAAGGACAGACCCTTGCCTCGTTTTAATTTTGTCAAGAACACCTCCTCTAATTCCTATGACCTGATCATTACTAATATCACTGAATCTGATGAAGGCTTCTACTTTTGTGGAACTGAGACAATCATATTTGAGGATCAAACACACATTGTTCCAAAACCTGTGTTTACATTTGGAAATGCCACAACAAGAATACTACTCAGTAAGTATGTCTCATCTAAAATATGTAATGATGCCTTTAACATTCATATGTCCTTTGGAGCACACATATTAGGAGAGTGGGTAACACTTTACCAAGTTACACATTTATTAATGCTCTACTACTGCTTAAGATTGAGCATGTTTTATAATGTGCCATCCAATCTATTATCTAGTTTAAATATTGATATATATGAATCTGATATAAAGTAAGTACCTATAAAGAGTAAAGAGTACATCATGTCGACATAACAATACAATACATACAATCACAAATAATAAACACACTTTTTGTGAATCTAGACTCCCGTAAGCTGAAGGACCCGACGGACTGTGGTGTTTGTTGGACACTGCTGTTTTCTTTGTGCCCAGCTATGGCTCTTCTCTCCACTCTGCTCTCTGTGTTTTTGATTTATTTTGTTTGTCACAAGAAGGGTAAATGAAACTATGCCACTCACACTTTTTATTTAATTTATTACATTTTTCTATGTGTTTGGTTAAAGTATTTTTATTTTACAGATATAAACAGAGCTGAGGCCAGAGTTCAGATGAGACACAATGAGGTAACAACAACATTTGTCATTTATCATTCACCAGTGAATAAGAACCTTAACTTTTATATCAGTGCTATGTCATAACATCAATTGTTATATTTTAGGTTGAAGATGTGTGTTACGCTGCTTTAGAAATCTGTCAAGCTTCACAAAGGCCAAAGAAGAAGACAACACCCCACACTTCTGACTTTAGCACATACACAGTCGTCATTTTTAATTAAAATGCTGAATTGTAAAGTCATGAAATGTCAAAAAGTCGAAGTGTGAAAGTGTAATTCAGTAGTGAATTTTGTCATGGCTAATAAAGATTATTTATCCATTCATTTTCTACCGTTTAGTCCCATTAGGGGTCACAAGTGACTGAGCCTTAGACACAGACAGTGACAGGCAACCATTAACTCTCACATTCATTCACTAGGGACACGTTATTGTTGCCATTGCCAGTCTTTGGACTATTACAGAGTACCTAGAGAGGACATGCAGACTCCTCACAGAAAGGCCGGAGTTGGCTGAGGATGTTCGAGTCTGCCGGGGTTTAACTCACAACCGTCTTGCAGTGATTCAGGATCGCTAAACACTCAGAAAAGTTTATTTAATTGTGAAGGAAAGTCTGAAATAAATGCATAAAAATTAAAGAATTCACAGAGAATTTGTCTCTGACAGACTTTTCTCAGTCTGTATTTGTTCTCTGTGGGCTCAGTGTCGAGGCAGAGCTTTGCATTTTATTCTGTCATGAGTTTGTCTCACATATTGAACCTGATTTAAACTTGCTAACAATACAAGTAATTAGCTCAAACCATTCGTGTTTAGGTGATTAAAATCAGAAAAGGTGTTAAAAGAGTGTTTGGAGATGAATGACAAATATAAGTCTGCCTTAAGTTGTGTTAGTTTCAGTGGGAATCCTAAATGCTGTTACAGAGTAGGCATTTTAATTCAAATGTTACTCCATTCTGTAAAAACAAAGTAAATAAATCTTTGTATTCTGATTTTGAAAATGTTTTAAGATAAACTGTTACATTTTAGTTATTAGCAACAACTAATGCTAAAGAACTTCTCAGTGCATATTTCCTGACAACAGGAAGAGATGAATTATGATGGCACCTTTGTAGTATATTTGTATGTTTTGGCTTGAATTGATGGCTTTGTGTTTAAAATCTTCTCACATATTTATGAAGGAGTATTAAAGGCATAATATGAAGGATTTCCGGCTGATATTAATAAACAGACCTGGTCTTGAGCCTTATTCTTTCTGACAAATTCAGTTTTATTGTGACTTTTAATCAACTCTAGCATCTTTTGATTTTTTCTGTGAGCTGTGTTGGTGAAAGCTACACACTCAGAAACATGCATCCCATGTTAACATTTAGATCAAGGCTGAAGGTGTGGAATAAATGACACTTTACTTAAAAGTATACACATAAACACATTAATATCAACATAGATAGATAGATAGATAGATAGAGGCTTGTAATTTATTTTTAGCATAGCCCTGCTTTCAAAGACCACATACATTTCATGCCCCGGCCCACTGTTTTTGCAAATAGCACAAACATACAAGGTCTGCTGTGGTTGAACAAGCTGTTGACGTTTGACATGTGAATGGAAACTGTTGTGGTCTGTGTAGGGCCTGACCCCTCCTTGTTGCAAAAGAGGATTTTGCGCTGAAAATTCTTGATGCACCAGCACACTTGTAAATGCTTTCACAAACACAAAAGTAACCGCAGTCATCCTTTGCAGTCTGTCCACTTGAGAATTATTGACTATATGCAACAATAGCATATTGCTACTAGTTTATTGGACTTTTTCTACAACCATGGGCTGCAGATAGAATGTTGTACCCATTAGACAGACTGAGTGCATTTAAATGGTTTATTGAATAAAGTGGTAAGAAAACACATGGGCTGCCATAAAACTGGAACAGAACAAACACAAACACAGATCAGCACAACCTTTTTTTTTTACGTCACAATGTAAATGCAAGATTGTAATTCCATATTTATAATTAGTGAAATTTCTTTAAATAGTGGACTCTCATAATGACTATTTCTAGACAACATCACCACCTGTTGCTCGAAGGAATGGAAAGGAGGATGACGGTATAGATGAAGCTCCTTATCAAATGTGGTGCTGTAATGGGACATTTTATGTTAAGTTGCAATATGGATAGACTATGAAAGTAACATTATATAAAGCAAAGGCCATACATGTGTAGTGCAATATTTTTAATGCTATATGTTTTATTTTTGTATACTTATTTAGTTATTAATTTATGCATGATGAGTTTATGTTATGTGTCTTATGGTTTATACTTATGCATGGTTTAATCAAATAGGATGTTATAGTTAAAACATCTAGAAACATATTAATAGAAAAGAGAAAACAATGTCAGAAGGTATGGTTTTAACATAATTAGTTTAATGCACACGGACACACACACACACACACACACACACACACACACAATCACACACATTCACACACACATACACACACATTCACATACAATTACACACACTCACACACACAATTACACACACTCACACACACACACACACACACACACACACACACACACATTCACACACACACACTGTCAAGTTTTGTTTCTAGTTATTTCAGCTCTTGCCAAAACTTGAAAAGGCTAGCTTCGGATAAAAAGGACGCTGGGACAACTCACTCTTTTTGCTTCTCCTTTATTAATTTTACTCGAGCAGGCCGAAGAAAGTAGCAACTAGTAGGCACAGCACAGTAGAGTAGAGTAGCGAGGAGTAGCATGAAGTAGTATGAAGCAGGTTGATAACCTACAAGAAAATACATTTAAACAATCATAATGCCTTTTCTTAAGATTACCAGGATTAATAATATTTAAACATAATTAAACCAAATGATAAAGAACTTCAAACATTCAAAATCCATCTCATACCAGTGGTGTCTTTTTGTCCAAACCGAGCTGATTCTATGTTTGAGCTGCTTCTCTGTCAGAGTGACTGAATCTTTGCTGGAGACAGAGAGCCACAGGTGAAGCATATTTATGTGTGAGCAGCAGTGATTTGGAGGCCAGAGCGCTTGATTTATTCCAGGGTGCAGCCCAACTGGGTGGGAAGCAGGAATACAGGCTTCTTAAACAAAACACCTCCCACTTGAGCTCCTGGTTCTTGAACCCAAGGAGGTCACATCCCTAACCCTTTACAATTTACCATCTCTTTTACCTTAAGGTTCTTTTGTGAGAAGGCTCTCATCCTGATCTTCTTTAGGTAACAACACAATAATACGTCTAACATCTCTGTGAAGGATTGTGTACGGAATCTTAACTGGAAGGCTCTTCTCTTCTTTGCTCCTTTGTCCTCCAGGCTTTACAGTAGGCACAGGATAACTTGGAAAGGTTTTCACATTTGCATCTCTGACAACTCCCCTTTTGTCCTTGTTCACACTGATCACTCGGGCAATTTTATACTGGCCCCTTAAAGCATTTTGGTCTGCAAGCCAAACTATGTCCCCAATGGCCACATTCCGTGTTTTTGAGTGCCACTTACTTCTAATAAACAAATTTGGACCAGCCAGCTGACTCCACCTTCTCCAAAAGTTATCCACCTCTGCCTGCAAAGGTTTTAGCCTCTTGAATGAATATCCTTCAAAATCAAAACTGCAACTGTCACCTTTTGGACTTGCCCTTCCAAGCAGCAGCGTATTTGGAGTTATGTAGGTTATGCAGTCTTCTTGGCTTTGAATTCTAGCATCTATGGGCTAGGTTAGCTGCCATGTAAAGGAATGTTTGAAATTCTCCCCATGTAAAAACTCCATCTGCTCCAAGGTTGTGTAATGCTCTTTTAATAATTTTCACCGCCGCTTCTGCTGCTCCATTTCTGTGAGGAGAGTCTGCAGGGTGGATCTTCCAGCTCCATTCCGTCCCCTGTTTTGTGGCTTCGTTTTGGAGCTGTACCTTGTCCAGTCGGTCCAGAAATAGGTACAGGTCAGCAAGAGCAGATTTAGCCCCAACAAAGTTTTTTCCTGCATCTGACCACAGCTTCTTTGGATGTCCTCTCAAGGCCGTAAATCGCTGATAGGCTAATAAAAACCCTTCGGTGGATTGATCACTCACTAGATCTGCGTGTACAGCCCGAGAGACCATACAGGAAAAGATGATACCCCACACCTTGAGTCTCACCCTTTTACGCGTTTCATCTTTCACTTCATATGGTCCAAAGAGATCAAGGGCCGTATACTCAAATGGTCTGGCTGGCTGTGTCCTTTCTAGAGGAAGATTGCCCATAATCTGTTGACATCGCTTTGCTCTGTTCTGTTCTTTTTGCATATAATGCAGCTGTCCACAATCTTTTTGGCTATTTTTCGACCTTGTATTATCAGGCTTTCGTCCTCATCCATAGAGTGTTCCTGCTATATCCTCATGATTTACTTCATGGGCTTCACGGGCAATAAGTGTCGATAACCAACAGTGATATGGCAGGATTGGAACTGCGGTTGTATTATCAGTAAATGTTTGTACCCTTCCTCCGCATACTTGAAGTCCTGTCCTTTCATCTTTAAATACAACCAGTCTATTCAAAGTCGTCTCAGTGAATGTAGCGCCCTCTTGTCCAGCATGTAAAAGATCTCTTAGAGCATCTTCATATTCTTTAACACTCAACACGGCTTGTTTTGCTGCCTGCTTAATTTCATCTTTTGACATTTTCACCTCCTTTCCTTTCTTCAAACTCAGTTTGCGCTTCCATTTTGTTATGGCTCTCACCACCCATGCAAGGACTCTGACCAGTTTGATTAGCCGACTGTATCTTTTCTCTTGGAGGAGTTGTTTAGCATAGAAGCTTGCTGAAGTTCTTCGGAACTGAAACACTCCCGTTTTCTGCACATGGGGTTGATCCTGATCCACTTTACAATTTATCACTGCTTCCTCTTTGTTCTCACCCTTTGCTTGAGCTCTGGTTATGACTGCAGTGAATGCTTTCCTCTGAAGCTTAACTATGGCTTCTCTCGCACTCACAGCAATGTCTTTGGCAGATTTAATAGGCCATTCATTAATGGGTTTCCACAGAAATTTCGGTCCATTTTGCCACTCGGACTTCTCTTTGAGATGCTCAGGGGCTGCTCCTCTAGTTATGCAATCGGCAATGTTGAGTTCTCCAGATATCCACCACCAGTCTGTGACAGGCCCGGCTCTTTGTATTTCCCCAACTCGATTTGCAAAAAAGCTCTGGTACCCATAACTGTCCCGCTGAATGGCTCCCAGCACCGTTTGGCTATCCAATAGATGGTACCACGGTCAACCTCCATCCTGCTGTGCTTTTCAATGTACTTCCTCAGTCGAGCTGCAAATACTGCGCCGCATATTTCAGCTTTGACTGACTCTCCTTTTTGGTCCAGTGGGGTGAGTTTAGCCTTTGATTCTACAAGTCTTACTTGGATTCCCTGCTTTGTCGCCCACCTGAAGTACACCACTGCACCATAACTCTTGTCACTTCCGTCAGAGAATGTTATTCCCAGGGGTTTTCCAATCCAGCCAGCAGGTGTCAGGCTTCTGTCGAATGTGATTTGGCCAATGCGCACATACTGCTGGAACAGTTCAATTGCTTCCTCCTGAGACCATCAGAAAGCGGTCTATCCCAAGTATCACTGGATTTACCTCCAGTCTTTGCCTCTTGAAAGCTTTCCTGACCAGAATGGCCCCTTTCTGTTTAGTTGGTGTGACAAGGCCAATAGGATCATAGAGGCTGGCTACTTGACTAAGTAGTTCTCTCCGAGTGAGGGGATCTGGAGTATTTGAGCGAACCTCCTCTTCCTGTAAGCTCTGGCCTAATCTCATTCTATTTCTCCTCCTCGAGAAATTGATTGAAGTCATAACATATAGTTTATCCTCTTCAACCAGGTATCCAACACCCAATGCCTTATTATCCTTCTCCTTCATTTGGTTGAAGTATAAGTCTCTTGTTGCTTTGTGATGGAGCGAGACTCTGTGGACCATCCTTCCTCCCACTTTGGCCTGACCGGATCCATGGCTTAAGGAAGAATCCTCCGGCTTTTAATATGTATTCAACATTTTTTGTCATTTCTTCCAGATGTAATGGGTTATTTCCAGAGGTCAAAATATCATCAACGTAAGAGTCTTCGTCCAGGATTCTCTGCTCCTCCTTAAAGTGGCTAAACAATGGCAGCTTTGCAGTTTCCCGCATTGCTAGTTGGGCTATACAGCCTGCTGGACGGTCACCAACATTAACCCGGGTGATGGCATACTCATTGATCTCCTCTTCTTGGCTATCTCTCCAGAGGAATCTATGGAGGTGCACCTCTTGATCTTCAAGCCACACAGAATTATACATTTTCTTAATGTCTCCTAATGCTGCATGTACTCCTCCTCTGAATCTTAGTAAGACCGCACGGATAGGATTCAATACATCTGGCCCCTTTAGAAGCAGATCATTCATGCTATGGCCTCTAAACTTTTGACTGCTATTCCATACCAGACGGACGGGAGTTGTGAAAGAGTGGGGATTTGGCGCCACCAAATGACTCACATACCAGATTGGTCCTTTCCAGTTACACAAAGAGTCTTTTAAGAGTTTCTTTGCTGCTCCCCTCTGCACCATCTCATGCACTTGGGCTGTATAGGCAGTCTTCCACTCAGGCTCTTTACTCAGCTGTCTTTCAGTCCGCAGGAAAGTTGCCTCCACACCAGATCTATTATTGGGAAGAGTCGCAGGGTCAGTGATCCATGGATATTTCGCATCCCAATGTGGAGAATTACTGTGGGCATCTGCTAGAACATAGCTGAGGCCTTGCCTAATAATTTCCAATTCCTTCTCTTCCAGTAATGACATCTCTTTCCCTCCTGGTTGACAGTTCCCACAGCGACAGCCACCACACTTGGGTTCACACGCTGCTCCAATGCTTTCCCATCTCCACCAATCCAGAAACTCGTTACTGGCAACAGCACTTTGCCTGACAGATCTGACCTCTCTTGGATCCCTGATCTCTTCATATTTCACGGCTGCTGTTCTCATAGAGCGAGCAAAGTGGGTTTTCGACCTGTGTGCTGCAACATCTACCTCTTCGCAGAGACCTGGGTGAGCTCCTCCCACAGTTTTCCCCAGCGGGCTGTCCCATAACACTAGATCTCCGATGACCTTGAGTCTTTGAGGAGCAAGGCGGCCTTCTCTGTGGCTGATGAGCAGGTCAATTCATTTTGGTCTCTTTAAATCTTCCAAATCAATTTGAGGAAAAACTTTCTTTAGTTGTTGTGGCTGGATAACTCTTTGTACCTTCGCAATGTCACTCAGGCCATAGCAGATGAGTTGGTGTGCCTTTTCAGTTCCTCCCGGGGTTTTAATTCTCACTTTTAA